>APFE030323866.1:30390-73372 GCA_000404065.3 Pinus taeda | reverse complement strand
CTGTGACAGTAAACTTCAAAAAGAAACAATGCAATTCTAGGAAATACTGCGGCTTCTTTCATGGCTTCTTCTCCCAGTCATGGATTTATCTCTAGCAACATTGATCTCACTATGGCTTGAGCTAACAGAACCAGGTGGTATTGAATGACTCTGTCTACTGCGTCTGATTTGTTGATCTAGGGAGGTTGAATCTAACTCCAATGCAGAACTTTCGTTTTCATTTGTTGATCTAGGGAGGTTGAATCTAACTCCAATGCAGAACTTTAGTTTTCATCCCTTATTTGCCAATCTGAAGCCCATTTTGATTTTGCTGAAGGGTTTTGATTCTCAGTGGGTTTGAGGCTAGAAGATCTTCTGGAACCGCTGAGGCTTAGTTTTTGTAGTGATTTGATGAGCCTCTGAGCTATACCACCACCTCCACAGCCTTTGGTAACCGAATGTAATCTCTTAAAATCTGAGTTCTCTCTTAATTTATCAGAGAGCTCGTCTTCTGCAGTCACACTGTCACTATTATTTTTTTTTCTCTGATGCTACCATTGATTTTTTTCCTCATGCATGCCATCTCTTCTTCAAGGTTTCTAAGTCTAGAATTTGTTTCATCCATGTCAGACTTCAAATTGGATGCTTGGCCAATGACTGAATTCTGTTTCAGTAGAAAGCCCAGAGAAGAATCTCAGCCCTCATGCTTTCTGCTTTCACTTTTGCTTAATGGGTGTGGCATATCATGTGCAGATGGTTTCTTGTTGTTGCTGACGTTTCTCTCTAGTGTGAGAGCCCTAGTGCTACTACTTCTTGGCGGCAGCCTAGTGATCTGAGAAGTGGGTGTACGGTTTGCCTGCAGTTGATGTATGTACATGGCCTGCACTATCATTCGCAGTGGCATGAAGTCGTTCTGGACTGCATGAAAGCAAGTCTCCTGTGATAGCTTCTGGCAGTTGAGGGATTTGGAAATGTCCAGTCTCTCTGCATTTGATGTCTGTGGATGGTTCTGTCATTTGAAACAAGAAATTAGTTTAAACTTTATAATTCGGAAAGGATAGAGATTGAAAACAAAAATTAGTTTTAATCTTTATAATTCAGAATGGATTAAATTTGAAAATAAATAGTAAGAAATTAATTGATCAGCATTATTTCAGAGAAATAGAAATTAATTCAAAGATAATAGATTTTGGAAATATTTTAAAATCTCACTAATAAAAACAAATTAAAAAAAATGTACACTGTCTTGCAAAAAAAGATGTGCACTGTGCAACAAATAGGTAAGACTTCAATGAGCACTGTGTATTGGCTATCTATCAACAGTGTATTGGTGAGCAGATATGTGTATTGGCTAGCAGAGAGGTAAGACTTTATAGCTTTTCCAATATTTATGAAAGAGAATATTTAGAATAAAGAGAATATCTAGAATAAATTCCACCCGGAATTCTAAATCTGAAACACTCATCAATTTAGAATAAATTCCATCCCTTGTCACTAGATTAGAGTAAGAATTTTAAATCTGAAACTTATTAATTTAGATATCTTATACTATATAAATATATAATATAATATATAGTAAATTTTTTTTTTTCACTAAATAGAGTAAGAATTTTAAATCTGAAACTACCATTAAATTTAACAGTTTCATGAATTTTTGATCGTGGGTTTCTTAATCTAGTGTTCATTTTGATTATTTTACTTTGATCATTTTAACAAAGTTTTAAACTTAAAATACCCATCAAATTTTTACTATTTTGCTGGTTTTGATCATTGGTTTCTGCCGTTCCAGCAGTAACCATTTTAATTATTTTTTTTTTTATCATTTTAACAAAAAAATATTGACAAACAAATTAAAAAAATTAACTAACGGGTAAATCACCACCTACAGTGAACCATTTAGGGTGAAATTCCATCCCTGCTCCCCACCCAAAATTAAAAAAAATAAGATCATTAAATCCAACCCAGAGGTAACCACAAAAGCCACCCCAGCAAACGTAACGTTTGCCATATATAACATGCAATATTCCACTAATTGTTTGCTCATTTAATATGAGCTGTTTTGTCATGCACATTCTTGACAGGAATCCTTTATGTAGCTTGTAATAATGCATTGGAAGAAAACAAATGAATTGTTTTCCAAAACATGGCCTGCAATCATAGCAAGTGTTGATAGAGACAGTACCAGTCATGCTCAAGCCATGAGAGTAAACATCCTTATGCCTTCACTAGTCTATCTCAGATTCTGCCACATCTCGGACTCACCAAGAATCTCACCACCATGCTCATGTCCATGGAAACTCCATCCCATTTGTAACATGTCATGATGCTTGATGCCAAGCCATCCCTGCTCAACCTTTTTTAAAGACTCATTGCCATGAGCAGCTAACAATGAGCCCCATCTTCTTGTCCATCTAAGAAGATGTGAAGGGAGTAGAGCCTGAAGGCTCACCCTCACTAATCATCTCAATCCATGTGTCAAGATCCTCAATCTCTATCCTCTGTAGATAAGTGACCCGATCCTCCTCTCGGACATTCGGCCTCACATATGCCTCATCATTATCATCATCATCATCCTCGACCTCTTCTAGCCTTCTTGATAAATACAAGATACTATCTGAAAGAGTCTTGATGACCAATGACTGCTCGGTAAGCTTTGTCTCAACCATGGACAACTACTTACTCATATCTTCCATCGGCTTCTCATCCTCCATTTGCATCACTGCCAACTTACAATCAGGCCTTGTCACTTAAATGATAGGCACACCAATGGGTACATCCTCCCTTCCATCGTAAATGTACAACTTCATCAAATGTAGAATCATAGCATCAAACTGTTTCATGAATTCCATTCCAAGCATAGCCTCATAGTCATCTATGTGCACTATAGTGAAGTCAACCTTCCATGTCCACTCACCAAGTGTTGTGTCCACTTTTTCAGCTACACCAAGAACTTCATCCGGAAGAGAATTCACTGTCTTCATCTGTGCCTTCACCAGAACAAATTTTAGCCTAATCCTTCTCGCAGTATCTTCCCCCATGAAGTTGTGAGAAGCCCCACTATCCACCATAGTGAGTACATCAGCATCTCCAACCTTCATCCGAACATACTCCAACTTATTCCTCTCAGGATCCCTCCGAGAGATCACCTCTGTAGCAGCAGCAGCACTGAGTATCTCCATCATCCCCACATAAACTTCTTCATTCTTCGCATTAGATTGTGCAATCGGTCTAGAAGGACAATTCTTCACCCTATGTGGTTCCGCACATATCCAACACTTCAAGGCTTTCTTTGTCTTCTAACTGTCATCCGATTTCGAAGCATCCTCTTTCTTCTTATATTTAGGCTTGTTAGACTTCTTCTTCATATCATCAGAAGTCTCATCATAATGCTCCACCAACCTGTCCACAGCAGTAAAAGCTTCTTCAAGTGTTCTAATCCTCTATCTCTTCACTTCATTGCATGCCCAAGGCTTCAACCCAATAATGAAATTGAACACCTTGTCCGTCTCCGCCATGTCAGGAAGTTCTAGGACCGCACTTGCAAACTCCTGTTGATATGTCTGAAGGTTCCCTGTCTGCTTTATGAATTTTATCTTCATCCTTGCTTTCCATGTTTCATCTTGAGAACTGAAATGGGCTTGCAAAGCTCCCTTCATCTCATCCCACGAAGTAATGTCACCAGCACTGCCATTGGCAATCTGATCCATCCGCTTTCGCCACCACATCTTAGCATCCTTTGTCAAGAACTCAGCAGCTACCTTGACCTTTGTCTCATCATCAAATAGACCCAATCGTTCCAAGTATTGCTCCATGTCCCATAGAAAGTTGCTAAGAGTCTTTGCACTCCTCGTACCATCGTAAGATTCTAGTTCCTTGACTTTCGCATGAGGCACTCCTCCACCTGAGTTATGCCTCACAGCCTTCTTCAACACCGTGATCTCATCTCTGGCTTCGTCAAGAGATTTCTTCAAGTCCACGATCTCTGCAAGAACCTAGTCCCTTGCTTCTTCAACCTCCTTGACCCCTACTTCAAGTTGTGTACACATAAGATCAGTGTACTCGTGTTGAGTTCAGAGTTCCTCGAGCTCTTCCTTCATCTTTGAATTGACCTCTTGCTCTTTTTCCAACAATTCCAACTTCTTAGTCGAGAAGGCTTCCATGTCCTCCATCTTCTCCAACACTTTATCAATGAACCCAATAGTAGTGTCCTTCACACCGTGACTAGACCCAGCCTGAGATTCAGCCATTGCTAATAGCCTCCTTCTTCTTTGCAATCTAGTTTCGACCATACAACAGCTTCACCAAGATGCCTGCAACCCAAGTCCTTGATGCAACACTTATCAGGAAGTGTTCACCAACATCTTTCACCTGCAAGTACCGGTCACCACTATCACTTCCTCACAAGCAACCCTGCTCTAGCACCAGCTCCAACCGAGCTCTGATACCAACTGTCACGATAGTGCAGTGGGATCAGCTTCGCCCACAAATCTCCTCTGCACTTCACCAACTCTAATACCAACTGTCACGATAGTGCACGTGTGTATCAGCTTCAATGCTTCAACACCAGCACTAACTCCATGGCACCGAGCTCTGATACCACCTGTCATGATAGTGCAGTGGAATCAGCTTCGTTCGAAAATCTCCTCTGCAGTTCACCAGCTCTAATACCACCTGTCATGCCCCCAAGCCTAACGATACCCTTTCAATCGCTCTTGGCGAGGTGCGACACCACCGAACACTCTCTTTTCACCAATACTTATGTTCGTGAACTACGCCTAACCACTTACTCCTACTTAGTTTGTGTTTCTCAACCAAGTATTATTTATTTATCCTTTATACCAATCAACACCCATACACATTCATTATCAACAACAATTATAAATGATGAACAGAATTGCACAATATAAAGGGAGGGGCAACTCCCTAAACAATGAGTCTACCCAACAATATATTATACAATAGTTTTTACAAGCTTTTACAAGTATACTTGGTAAGCCCAAGTTTCATACTTAGCCAATTTTACAATCCAAGGCAAAACTCGGTTGCCTAGCTAGTCGGCACCTCCGCACGATCGCCGCACGACTCACCAATGCTTCATTCACCTTGTCGCACGATCGTGTTGTTTGCCCAACTCGGACGCACGTCCAAGTCGCTACACATGGGTGCCTCCAACTGAGACACACCTCCGTCCACAATCTCAACACTTCAACAAGTCACCGTGCACACTTGCACGACGGGTAGGCGCTCACTCGAGTCACCAAGACACCCGTGCCAAGTCGTCGCACAAACCTTCGAACAAACTCGGCGCCACACCCATGTACACCACAACTGTCCGTCGGGCGTCACACCTATGCATGCCACAACCGTCTGTCAGGCACCACATACCCGTGCACACCTTCACCCAACCACCGGGCGCTCCTGCTAGCACCTTCACCCACAACTGAGACAAAGTGAGTCACCTCCGTGTAACCGTGCCCAAGAATGAGCGCATCCAAATCTGCGCCTTCCTCTTAGTACTGCGCACTAAATCTGCGCCTTTCTCCCTTAGAGCAAAGAAGATGAGCGAGTGATTTATGGTGGAATGAGCTCCACGCTCATCCAATATATACACATGCGTAGGGCGAAGTCTGCCTATACAGCCGACTCTCCCAACGCCCCAACACCATCGCAAAAGCTTCAACACACTGTTAGCTTTGCCCACATTCAAAGGTCGGACTCCATACATGTTCGCACATGCTACCACGCTTATAAACAAGCTCGCTCTCCCTTCCCTTGTGTGCATAAGTATCATCGCAGTACAAGAAGAGCTCACATCCCGTAACCGCAGTCCGTTCAGCTCGTCCGTCGCTCGTTCAAGCCTCACCTGTGCGCACGCTCGTTCACCCACGCGCCCAGGAACTGTAGGTTGTTACACTTGCCATGCCTACTGCGAATGTTATTAACTCTACCCGCTTCATCCTGTAAGTGGCTCGGGCAGGTGGTCTGGTCTCATCAGCCCACTTGGAAACCCTGCCCTCATTGACTGTGCATGATATCTCCCGCGATCTGACAAGGGCGACCTTCTCAGGACTTACGTCTTCTTTGGAATGCGATGAGATTGACCTCATTTGCTTGGCAGTTCTCCTGTGGAGCCTGCTCTATTTTTCCCCTTCCATTAGCAACTCCAGTATACTGGGCGCACAAAATTACGTCAAAGTTGTTGGTATTGTTCAAACTCAGGGTTTTGCAGCGGACAAGACCTTTCAGGTAAATTGTGTTTCCGCAGAGCTATTACATGCTTACCTTCTTAAACATTCATAGTTGGAAGCGCTACATGCTCACCAGTTGCTCTAATCATGTTTTCTTTTTATGTGGGTTCATGCTGCTCGCAGGATGTTCCGGGTACAGCTATGGCTCTTAACTATTTCAGAAGAAGAGGTGCTCCTTCAGTGGCGGTTTTGACATCTCCCGAGTAAGACATGTTTGGGTTGGAACTTCCTGGCATTGTACTTTTTTCTTGGATGTCTCAGCTATTGTGTATTTGTTTTATCAGTCGCATTAATCGATTACCTTATGGCTATGATACCATGCAGGATACCTGTTGACTGCCTCGAATCTCTCGGCTACAACTGGTGGAGAGGCGCTCCTACAGCGTTGGGCTTTAAGGGTTTCCAGGTAAGAGTTCATCCTGGCCTAGTGCCCTCGAGCTGAAGGATTAAGGTTTAGGGTGATGTCTCGGTCTCAGTACTCTACATATTATATGGCTTCTCGGTCTTAATGACAACATACAGAATCAAATGGTTAGGGTTTCAAGAGGTTTTCCCCAAGTTTGTCGAAGGATCTTCCCTTATGCGGTTTTCTTCTGTGTAATATTTGTTAATAAAGGGCATTGTTCCCTTTACGAACTCAGTGCTTTCTACTACATAGGAATACCTAGACTCTAGCTAGTTTATTATTTTTGTAATTATACTGGAATTTCCAAGTTGAAGAACTATATAGAATTTTCTCAGTTATAATGTGGATGACCTAGTGCATAGCTGGGACTATGCCCACCTGCATCGGACCCTTTTCTCTGTTGTGTAAACATAATACCTTTGTTTGGTAATTCTTTTATGCTTGCGCAAACATTTGTTGGGGCTTTTCAAATTTCAAGGAAGTATTGCATTGAAACTATGTATTTTAAGTTGAAATATGGCCTTGGCTAGCATAGAGTTCTGTTCTTTACCTATAAAATTGAATGTGAGATACAAAGTTTTTGATAACCGCATTTGCGTTTTTGGCTTTATTCTTACTGTGCACGATTCTGGTTTGTAAATATCGGAGCCTGTTCATACAGGGTCAATGCGTTAATGTTTTCCCTCAGCACCAATTTCTTTTATAAGATTACCTTATGTTTTGCAAATCCTATGGCTTTATAATCATGAGGGTTTCATCCCTCGAAATTTTTAGTTATGACTCGATAGGGTTCCACTGTTATGCTCTGGAATCAGGGATTCTTGGACTCATCTGCAGTTCATAACCCTGACCACGGGGCAGAGCGACGCTTCTTTCGCATACCCCGGACTGGTTATCCGCTCCAGAACATGGTTAATCTGCTTCTACATTTGTCTTTAGGTTACTTACAAACGAGACATCTATTATCAGTTCTTTATTTAGTCATGCGTATGAGAAAGCATTTTCCACTTCCGTTGTTTTATTTAGGAACTGTACGTAGTCCTAGGGTTCTTATATTATCATATAGTTCTGATATTTGAAAATACATTAGCCGAGGTGGTCTAGTTCGTTTTTCCTCACTATGGTCTTATCTTTCATTTCCGCATTGAATGGAATTATAAAGAATTATAATTTTTTCTTTGCAACAGAATTATTCTACAAGCAATCTTTAGACTGTCAGAATGGAGTTTTCCAACAAAATAGAAATCAACTTTCCACTCTAAAAAGATTTTTTTTTAAACAGAGAATATAAACTAATTTCTTAAATGAGAATGACCCACCTCGACAGTTGCACTTGCTAAAAGTATTTTTTGGAAATCGTGAACTCTATATATAAAAAAAGTATCTGAAACTTGCTATATTTATTTTGGTTATAAACTCTAGGAACCTCTTTCTTGCAGAAGAATAACACTTCTAATTCAGTTCAAATATTAGCACAGTCTTCGGTTGGTACCACATACCTGAGTTGCTTCTAAGTAAGTAACTCTAGAGGAAGAGGTCACCTCTGATTCTGTAGCTAGTCAAACCACCCGACAATGAGATTGTCTTTCGAGACCAAATCTCCCCCCTAGCTTGCTCAAAGACATATAGTCTTTTGTAGGTTGCTCACGCTCTACACCCTTGCTATCTGATCATCACCAGACATAGCAAGCTTTTTCCCCTTTTCCACTGCGTGTCTCTACAACACATTTTTTTCCTCCCCTCACTTCCTTTTCCTGGAATCCCTCCATGGTTAGGGGAGGTAGTTAGGGTTCCAACAACTGTTTCTTTTAACTTCCCTCCTCATAGGTTACATGATCTCCTCTTCACTAGGAAATCATTTCTCATTTTCATTCAATAAAATAAAAATATTAATTAATTCAAACAGATAATAACCATCATTCTTTAGTTTGTTTTCACTATGGTAAATAAAATATTTACAACATTCTGGTGATGTTACATCTCCCCCTCCTGAAATTGGACATCGTCCCAATGTCTTTCAGCCATAAACAGCCCTGGGTAAGCCTTTTTCATGAGCTCTTCATCTTCCCAGGTGGCCTCATTAGGCCCAAAGTGCTGCCACTGCATTTTAATTTGGGTAATAGCTCGTTTCCACAATATTACTTCTCTTCGGTCGAGGATGTTCAACGGCTCGACTAAGATTTCTCCGTCCGATTCGACCTGAAACATGAAACATCCTAAATTAGTTTTTTTTTTTTTTAACATTTAGATTGATCTACCAGAGATAATTCTTACGTGTATACCCTGCCATCTGATTACATGCTTAGGATCATAAACATATTTTTTTAACATGAAAACATGGAAGACAATGTGGACTCGTATATGACTCGGCAGAGCGAGCTGGTATACTACTGACCCAATTCTTTCTAAGACTTGAAAAGGTCCACAAAATCGGGGTGCCAACTTAGTGCACCCGCTCCATTGTAATGTGCTCTTTTTTGCTCGAATTCTCACATACACATGATCACCGACTTGATACTCCTTAAACTTCCTTTTCCAATCAGCAAAGTTCTTTTGCCTATCTTGAGGTGCCTTTAAATTGGACCGTACCTTCTTAACCATTTCCTCCATTTCCTCAAGCATTTCGGGACCTAACATCAATCTGTCTTTCGGTCCACCCCAGCTTGAGGGCATGGGACACTTCCACCCGTACAATACTTCAAATGGGTGCATTTGCAATGATGTATGATAGCCATTATCGTACATGAACTCGACCAAGTGTAGATAATCTTCCCACTTGGTTGGTTGTTGCATTACATATGCCCTTAACATGTCTTCCACCACCTTGTTCACCCATTCTGTTTATCTATCAGTCTAAGGGTGATAAGCTGTACTGAAATTCAACTGAGTCAACAATTCTTCAAGCAATGTTTTCCAAAATACCAATGTAAATTTTACATCACGGTCTGGAATTATTGTTTTTGTTAAACCATGCAGCCTAAATATATTCTGCATAAAAACATGGGCGATCTGCACAGCTCTGTAAGTAGATTGCACAGGTATAAAATGCGTTTATTTACTTAACTTGTCCACCACCACCATGATGGAGTCGTTATTTTTCTTTGACTCGGGCAAACCCGTTATGAAGTCCATAGAAATGGTTTCCCACTTCCATTCCGGAATGGGAAATGGTTGTAATAACCCCGCAGGGCGTTGGTGTTCTTCTTTAATTTGTTGGCACTCCAGACAACGTGCCAAGTATTCAGCCACATCTTTCTTCATACCCAGCCAATAATATTCTTTTTTTAGCGCATTGATCATTTTCTGATACCCCAGGTGTCATGCCCCCAAGCCTACGGTGGTCTTTCAACCGTGTCGGCGAGGTGCGGCACCACCGAACACTTTCTTTTTAACAATACTCGTGCACATGGACTACGCCTAAATTCACTTTCTCCTACTTAGTTTGTGATTCTCAACCAAGTATTATTATGTTATGTCCCTTTATACCAATGAACACCCATACACATTCATTATCCACAGCATTATATAAGAGAAATGCAACAGTATAAAGGGGAGGGGCAACTCCCTGCAATATGAGTCGGCCCAATAATATATTATACAATCTTTCGTTTTTAAAATGCGTAAGTTAAATCTTGGGAAACACCAAATTTACAGAGCCAAATATACAACTTCGGAAAACTCAGTTGCCCAGCTCGTCGGCACCTCCGCACGGTCGCCGCACGGCTCACCAACACTTTCTTCATCTCGTCACACCGTCATGTCGTTTGCCCAACTTGGGCGCTTCTCCAAGTCGCCACACACGGGCGCCTCCAACCGAGACACACCTCCGTTCACAACCCAACACTTCACCATTTCGTCGTGCACGGTGCGCCCTCACCCGACCGCTCGTCCGCATGCCCACTGTTCACCCGTTCAACTTCGCCCAAGTCACCGCACGACTTTACCTGGGTCGCCACACGACTTCACCCTGTTCGCCCGAACGACCTCACCCGGGTCGCCACACGACCTCACTCGGATCACCCGAACGACCTCACCCGGGTTGCCACACGACCTCGCCTGGGTCGCCCGAACGACCTCCCGAACGACCTCCCGAACGACCAGCCCCAACGATTGTCCGAACGACCATCGTATGAAATCTCGCGGGGTTACGCAATTTTGATTAGAAATCTCGTAATTTTGATTAGAAATATGGTAATTTTGATTAGAATAAAAGAAAAATAAATCTCGTAAAAAGTCAATCGACATCATCATTACTAAAAAATTATAATTTTGATTAGAAATATGCTCTGTTATTTTTGCATTTATCGTGAACCAAATCTCCTCTACAGAATCTACATTGTGATGCTTATTTAATTGTTCGTGCGTAATCCATATTTTCCTTTCATCAAAATTTTGTGTTTTTTTCGTCGTTTAAATCCATTTCTGCGTATTGAGAATGCATAAAGGTGATAATCGAGGATGTAATTTATTTCAGTCTAGTAGTTTATAATAAAGGAGGGGGTAAGTCTCTGAGGGAAGCTTTATATTAATCCAAGATCACAATATTACACAATATCCGAAAATTACAAATCTTTATATTAATGCGAGATCACAATATCCAAAGATTACAATAGCTGTATATGCAGCGCGTCATGTAACTGTGGGTCGAACTAGGGTGGGGAGGAAAATAGAATGAGGCAAATAGAACACCGGGTCGAACTCGGGTGGGGAGGCAAATAGAACACCGTCTTAACTATGCGGATATCGCTTGTGTAAATAAAAAATCCAATTTGAATTGCATTTTTTAAAAAAGAAAATTTTTTATTTATTAGTAAAAAATATATCTAATACAATAATTAAAAATAAATTTGTATTTAGAATTGATTTGTAGTAATATAGTGTAAATTTTATAAAAAAAATCATATAACCAAAATTAAAATAAAAAAATGATACATTGCTAACAAAACCAATCACAAACCAACCAAATATATATATCTCGCAAATAACTATCAAAATAAAGTCCAAATATGAAATATACACACAAAAAAATTATAATTTTTTTTATTTTTATTTTTTTTGTTCAGAAGAAAAAGCAATATTGACTGTATTATATTCAATATAAAAGAAATGTATACAAAAGAGCAGGCAACTGTCCTGGGAGAAGGAAAAAATTCCAGGGAGCATCTGGAGAAATCTTTCCTTATACATTACAAAAAAAATTTGGGATCTTGATATCGAATGTTCATAACAAAAAACTATAACTTTCTAGAATATGTAGAAAGCCAACAGATTGAGATATTTTCAGAGATTTGTCTATAATTCATACCTGTAGATGTTGACTTCATATTCCTTGCATTGTGAAGGGCAGAATGTCATATGTACAGGGGACAGAAGTGATAAACAGGTGCCACTTACCGAGAGGTGAATGTAATCCTTTCTTTGACAAAATATCACCTTGTGCATTTTGTTGTGCCTTATATGAGTGATGGGGAAGGTCACCGGCTTCCATAGAGCTATTATCCTTGCTAACCATCCAATGACGCTGTCACTCTGAATTGCATGTATGCCTTTCACATGTTCTATGATAATTTTTGAGTCCCCGTATACATTAATAGGCTCTATATCCATGAAAGTGTAGAATAAAAGTAGACCATGTAGGGCCATTGCCTCTGCCTTGTTACTTGTTCCTTTACCACCACTCCAAATAAGGAGAATTGGAGGTCATTTGTCATAGCTATGTAAACTCCACAAGCGCAATAGCCATTCTTTGCGGCCTCGTCGAAATGTGCCCTTGGACTAATATGGAATAACCTTATCCAAAATACAATTGAAAGGTTCCTTGCAGTTTTGGAAGATTATGTTGTTCCTCCACTTCCAGATGATGGGATGGGGCCTAAGATAGCTTTTTGTGCTGCCCCCCAACTGTATGCTTCTGTAATGGAAGGATGAGAAATCGCTGGAAAGCCAATATATGTGGCTAGTTTCCCCCACAAAGACAGCTATTAAGGACAATATAAAAAAGTATGCAAGTTGTCATCAGAGTAGTCTAAATAGATCATGCATATAGCTGGACCCTACCAGCTCCTTTTTTGTAAATTTATCCAGGTGAGGTTCTTATTATGAAATACAAGCCAAGAAAACAAAATGATTTTAATCGGGTAGTTTGTCTTCCAGAGAGAGGGAGGGAAAATATTCCGCGGGGTACCTTTCTGCAGCTCTATCAAAGAAAGATAAATGTCTCTAACCAATACAAGGGAACTGCCTTTCTTAGCCTGCCATTCTATGCTATCTCTATCCTCGGATCTGTGGAAACCTGCACTTCTCATATGACAGATGACTCTTTTCCATTGTGTAGCCATAGCTCCATCGAGGCCCATATTCTTACAAGTCTTCCATTGCGTAATGGCGCTCTTCCATCCCTTGATAACTTGAGCCTAGAAGAAAATTCCTTTACTGTGGAGGATCGATAGAAGTTGAGGGTAGATTGGCACTGAATCAATTCCCTTGATGGAATCAACACCTATCAGGATGTTGCAACCAGTATGAAAAGCCCAAATGAACTTTCCGCAGAAAAATGGAAGAATCCTTTGAAAACTTCGCATACGAGAACCTTGTGAGGGCCATTTGAAATTGTTCCTGTACCAATAGAAAATATCATTGTTGCCAAGGTATTTCATTTTGATAGCTTGACTCCATAAGCCATTTCCAAAAAGCACCCGCCACAAAGATTTTCATAGTAGAGCCTTGCCAAAAAGGTGCAGGTTCATGATGCCCCAGCGGCCGATCTTTTTAGGAAGGGCGATATTTTCCAGTTTGGTAAGATGGAATTTTCTTTTGTCCTTGTTTCCGCCGAGATGTAGGTAGCCATTATGCTATTCAGCTTATTAACAATGGCCAAAGGGATGAAAAATAGATGTGCCCAATAAACACAAATTTGCGCAAGGACTGACTGAGCTAAGATCATTTTGCCAGCAGGCAATAAGCATTTAAATTCCCAACCTGAAATTCTTTTGTAGAATTTGTCAGTTAACCATGACCAGTCCGAATAGTTGTATCCCGTGGGCTTGAAATGAAATCCCCAATATTTAAGCCCCTCTTTAATGGAGATGGCCTGAATGTTATAAAGCCGAGAGATGTATTCCATCTCCGCTTCGATCACCTTACCAAAGTGGAAAGAGGATTTGCCCTCGTTAATGGAAAGGCCACTCACCTTTTGGAATGAAAGAATTATCTCATGTAAAATCTGCCAAGTTTTCCTGCAAAGCCTAGCAAACAGAAGGACATCGTCCACAAAGAGGTTATGAGTGTGAAGATTACCTCTGGAGATGGTGAGGGGACCAACTTTACCAGCAGAAATGGCTCTCTTAATGTGGAGACTTAGGGAGTCCATTGCCAATATGAATAAAATAGGAGATAAGGAGCACCCCTCGCGGAGCCCCTTTTCCGCCCGGAAGAAGATTGTAGGGAATCCATTGATGAGAATTGCGAAATTGATGTCTTGCACGCATGCCATGATCCAATTTGTGCAGAGGCCATTCAGGCTGATTTTGATGAGTAAACATCTAAGGAAGCTCTAGTCGAGGCAATCAAAGGCCTTCATTAAATCAATTTTTAGGATAGCAGCCCCAATATTCCTAGTATGCATGGAGTGTAAGGCTTCTTGAGTTATGGCTACAACATCTAGAATGTTTCTACCGATAAGAAATCCATGATGTTCACTTGAGATGTGAGCTGGTAAGTTGCCTATGATTCTCCCTGCAATAAGTTTAGAAATGATTTTGTAGATGGCGTTGCATAATGAAATCGGCCTTTAATCAACAAAGGAAGAGGATTCTTTCTTTTTTGGAATAAGGGCTATGTAGGTTGGGCGAGATATGAGGATTAATTCTCCCTTGCATTCTGGTTTCTTCCACCATCCCTAAGATGTCATTTTTCATGAAATCAAAGAAGTGTATAAAAATGTCAATGGTCCAACCGTCTGGGCCGTGACATTTGTTTTTATTGAAAGACCCCATAACAAATAGTAATTCGTCCTCCAAAATAGCACTAGATATTCTTTCATTGTCTTCATCCTTGAACATGCAAAGAAATGGATCTATACCCCATAGGATGTCTTTGAACTCCCTGTTAGACTCACGTTTATAAGCATTCTTAAAGCGCTTGACAGCTTCATTAGAAATGTCATCTTGGGAGTAAAGCAAGTCTCCATTCTCATTTTTGATTTGCCAAATAGAATTTGTGGCTCTTATTTTGTTCGCGAAATGGTGAAAGAATTTTGTGTTCTTATCACCTTCCTTCAGCCATGTAGGGTGGCTTTTGAGCCACCAAGAGATCTCTTCAAACTTTAGGATTTGCTGTTTTTTTCTCTCAAGTTCCCAAATCCGATTCCTAGAGCTCCATGGGATGGAGTTGGAAGTCATAGTTTCAGCAATATCGGCAAGCTCCTTTTCTATATTCTTTAGCTCAGCACTATTTATTTGTTTTTTCTGTATTTGCCATTTCTTCACCATAGATTTGAGAGAGCCCAATTTGCCTTCAAGTACTCCGATGGGGAGGTACCAGCTGACAAACAATTCGGCAAGATTAAAAAAAGGCGTGCAAGTCCTTATCCACAATACCAGATTGAAAATTCCAACTCGGTAAGATTAAAACAAGGCGTGCAAGTCCTTATCCACAATCTCTGCCTTAAGTCTAAGAACAAGGCGCACAAGTCATCATCCACAATCTCTGCATTTGATTTGAACCTGTAGTGCACTGTGCAAATCCATTTGTATTGCACTGTGCATGTATGCACGCCAAATTTTGTAACATGTATATATAAATTATAGTCTATGAAAAAAATTGCCCTTTTTAATGTTTTAAAATTAAACGCATTCCAACGGCTGCCAAATGTGAAGCTTGTTTTTCACATATAACATCTAAGTAGGTGTTTGACACTCCCCCTCTTAATTATTTTAGGTATTATTGTGTGTTCATACTTTTACCGTCCATGAAAGTGAGTTGAATTATCTCACAATTTTGAGATGTTCATATTAAGTTTTAGATTCATATAGTTTATAATGTGCTTTTAAATTTAATGTTCTTTGAAGGAGGTCTTGCTGAAAATTCCGAAATCAAAGGAGCAGACGAGACAGATAGCAAGAAGCAGCGGAAAACCCTATACAAAGGTATAAAACGCGCAAAGGAAAATGGTACCTATGATACACAGTTAGAAGCTGCTTTAGTATATGATGCAGAAGCCAAGAGGCGCAGAGGGAAGAAAGCCAGGCTCAATTTTCCTGATGAGGCACCTCCCAAAAAGCCTCATTCCAAAAAGAGTAGGAAGACATGTAAGAGTAAGAAGACATATGAGAGTGAGAAGACATATAAATGCACACACTTGCCAGGACGTTCAGCAAGCTCAGGTGACGCCCAGGGCAGAAATTCAAATGTGGAAGCTAGTGCAAGATTTTTGAATGGGGTCCGTCAGATCTTTCAATCTGATTCACCCTTACAAAGTAGATCTGTTGAGTCACCATTTGTACCATTTCATGATCAGGTGCAAGGCATCAATTCTGAGAACTTCATGACACCACCCTTAGAAAGTAGAACTGGCGAGTCACTAATACCAGGGGATATGCATATCAGCCCAGTTGAAACACCACTAGTACAATTTCATGATCAGGTGCAAGGCATCAATTCTGAGAACTTAATGACACCACCCTTACAAAGTAGATATGGTGACTCACCTATACCAGGGGATATGCATATCAGCTCAGTTGAAACACCACTTGTACCATTTCATGATCAGGTGCAAGGCATCAATTCTGAGAACTTCATGTCAGAATTTGAATCGGGCATCAATTCTGAGAACATATCAGAATTTGTCTAACGTTCAGTCTGTTGAAAATCATATTGAATTTTGGAATATGAATTCAGATTATAATCGCAATTATTTGGATGACTGGTGTTCACCTCAAGGGGTTGATGATGTTAATACATCATCTGCACTCAGCGCTACTGATTTGGCCAATTGGGCTAATATAATTGGTATTTCTGAGGGCAACAATCGTAGTTATTTTGATGACTGGTGTTCACCTCAAGCGGTTGTTGATGATGTTATTACATCATCCGCACTCAGCACTACTGATTTGGCCAATTGGGCTAAGTGCGCTACTGATTTGGCCAATTGGGCTAATAGAATTGGTACTTCCGAGGGCAACAACACTAGTATTGTGGGAAATGTGGCAGGGCAAGCAACAATGGATATTCCTGAAGGCATTCTTCAGAATGCTAGCTCATTGATTGAGAAGAATGTTTTGCAGCCCCAAATAAGCCAGGCGACCTTAAAATCCAATTCAATTGAGGAACCAGGCATGGATTCTTTCCTTGCATTTCTTCAATTTCCAGAATCAACTGGACACGCTGATACCAGTGGAACCTATATTCCTTTGCCAGAAGAATGGAATTTTGATGATGAAATGTCCAAATTCGGTTTCTAAGCTAACCAATGCAAGCTGGAAATTTGATGATGAAATGTCCAAATTGGATTTCGAAGTTAACCAATGTAAGCTGGAACTTTGATGATGAAATGTCCAAATTGGGTTTCTAGGCTAACCAATGCGAGCTCGATGTAGCTCCATCAATGTAAAAGGCGACTTGATATGTAGATCTCATTATTCATTTTGTCTCTAGCTTGATATATGCAAGTTGTTGTTGTTGTTTTTTTGGCCTCATTCAGTCATTTATATGAAGATGTTATTTTTAACTTCTATTCTCTGCACATTCTGAAGTTATTTATGCGCCTTGCAGGATGAGCTTTTTATTGGTTTATCTGGTTTTTGTCATCAACATGGTCTGCCAAAAAATATTACACCGCTGTCGTAAACATTCAAAATCAATTTTGAAATTCTGGCTCTTTTTATCAGTTCTGCAATCATAAACTTTTTGTTTGATGTTAGATCATGCTGACATGGTCAAAATTCTGCAAACAAACGTAAGCCATAAAAGTCAAAATTCATAAACTTTATGGCTTTTCATGCTCAGCCAGTGGAACACTAAGAACTACGCACAATCGTCATAAATGCCTGTTTTGAACTTTGTTTTGGAGTTGTGATATATGGTGCTTTTTTGGAACTTTGTAGTCTTAAAATACCCAATCTATCTCATAAGTTTTGCTTTCATCCACAGCCAAAGAAAATGTTATGATCACTTGCTTTTGAAATTCGAAGTAATAAAAAAAACAGGTTAGAATGATTTACTTTTGCATCACAATTTTAACAATATTTTTATCTAGTTGCGTTTAGAGTAGTTGTCTAATTCAGTATGGATGTCTAATTCAGTATGGAAGAGATGTGGTAATACAAACATAAATATTTGGTTTTGATAACTTTGTTGATTGTTTTTAGGTTGCAAATTTTGACAACCTTGTTAGCTGTTTTTGGGTAGCAGATTTTGATAACCCAAGGTTTTGGCAATAATATTTATCCGATAAAACTTAGATAAGTATGAGAAAATCTATTATAGAATGTAAGTGTACCAATCTGGTTAATAAAGTACTTCATTGTATCTGGATAACTATTTTTTAAATCTAGATCCGGTTAATATGGTACTTCATTGTATATGGATAACAATTTTTGATGTGAAATATGTAGAACAATTTTTCATGTCAAACTGTTTATTATTTCAAAATAAGATTGACCTGTGACAGTGAACTTCAAAAAGAAACAATGCAATTCTAGGAAACACTGCAGCTTCTCTCATGGCTTCTTCTCCCAGTCATGGATTTATCTCTAGTAACATTGATCTCAATATGGCTTGAGCTAACAGAAACAGGTGGTATTGAATGACTCTGTCTACTGCTTCTGATTGGTTGATTAGGGAGCTTGAATCTAACTCCAATGCAGAACATTGGTCTTCAGCCCTTATTTGCCAATCTGAAGCCCAGTTTGATTTTCCTGAAGCGTTTTGATTCTCAGTGGGTTTGAGGTTAGAAGATCTTCTGGAACCGCCGAGGCTTAGTTTTTGTAGTGATTTGATGAGCCTCTGAGCTATGCCACCACCTCCACAGCCTTTGGTAACTGAATGTAATCTCTTAAAATCTGAGTTCTTCCTTAATTTATAAGGTAGCTCATCTTCTGCAGTCACACTATCACTATTATTTTCTTTTTCTCTGATGCTACCATTGATTTTTTTCCTCATGCATGCCGTGTCTTCTTCAAGGTTTCTAAGTCTAGAATTTGTTTCATCCATGTCAGACTTCAAATTGGATGCTTGGCCAATGACTGAATTCTGTTTCATTAGAAAGCCCAGAGAAGAATCTCGACCCTCATGCTTTCTGCCTTCACTTTTGTTTAATGGGTGTGGCATATCATGTGCAGATGGTTTCTTGTTGTTGCTGACGTTTTTTTCTAATGTGAGAGCCCTAGTGCTACTGCTTCTTGGCGGCAGCCTAGTGATCTGAGAAGTGGGTGTACGGTTTTCCGGCAGTTGATGTATGTACATGGCCTGCACTATCATTCGCAATGGCATGAGGTCATTTTGGACTGCATGAAAGCAAGTCTCCTGTGATAGCTTCTGGCAGTTGAGGGTTTTGCAAATGTCCAATCTCTCTACATTTGATGTTTGTGGATGGTGTGGATGGTTCTGTGTAATGACTCCACCTTATTAAATTACAGAAATTACATACATCATTAAAAAAAATTACGGTAACTATAAAGTTTCTCCACAATATTGAATTCTTGGTATACACGCAGCTCTAGATTTGGTTGTAATCACTATTATACTAGCATCATTAATAATCACTTTAATTCCAAGGGTTTGGTTCCATGCTTGGTGGTCCACGCTGCTTGCAAATAGACTCCAATCTGAGTTTTATGCTTTTGCCATCACGTGGCTTGCTGTCACGCCCCCAAGCCTAAAAGTAGTCTTTCAACCGCTCTTGGCGAGGTGCGGCACCACCGAACACTTTCTTTTCACCAATACTTATGTTCGTGGACTACGCCTAACCACTTACTCCTACTTAGTTTGTGTTTCTTAACCAAGTATTATTTTTTTATCCTTTATACCAATGAACACCCATACACATTCATTAACAACAACAATTATAAATGATGAACACAATTGCACAGTGTAAAGGGAGGGGCAACTCCCTGAACAATGAGTCTGCCCAACAATATATTATACAACAATTTTTACAAGCTTTTACAAGTATACTTGGTAAGTCCAAGTTTCATACTTAGCCAATTTTACAATCCAAGGCAAAACTCGGTTGCCTAGCTCGTCGGCACCTCCGCACAGTCGCCACACGACTCACCAATGCTTCGTTCACCTTGTCTCACGATCGTGTTGTTTGCCCAACTCGGCCGCACCTCCAAGTCGCCACACACAGGCACCTCCAACTGAGACACACCTCCGTCCACAATCTCAACACTTCACTAAGTCACCGTGCACACATGCACGACGGGCGGGCGCTCACTCGAGTCACCAGGACACCCGTGTCAAGTCGTCGCACAAACCTTCGCACAAACTGGGCGCCACACCTGTGCACACCATAACCGTCCGTCGGGCGCCACACACCCGTGCACGCCTTCACCCAACCACCGGGTGCTCCTACCCGCACCTTCACCCACAATCGAAACAAAGCGAGTCACCTCCGTGCAACCGTGCCCAAGAATGGGCGCATCCAAATTTGCGCCTTCCTCTTAGTACTGTGCACTAAATCTGCGCCTTTCTCCCATCGAGCGAAGAAGATGAGCGAGTGATTGATGGTGGAATGAGCTCCACGCTTATCCAATATATACACATGCGTAGGGTGAAGTCTGGCTTCCCATACGACTCGCCCAACGCCCGAACGCCATCGCAAAAGCTTCAACGCACCGTCGGCTTTGCCCACGTTCAAAGGTCGGCCTCCATACATGTTCGCACATGCTACCATGCCTATAAACAAGGTCGCTCTCCCTTCCCTTGTGCACATAAGTATCATCGCACTACACGAAGAGCTCACATCCCGTAACCGCAGTCTGTTCAGCTCGTCTGTCACTCATTCAAGCCTCACCCGTGCGCACACCCGTTCACCCACGTACCCAGGAACTGCAGGTCGTTACACTTGCCATGTCTGCCGCGAATGTTATTAACTCTACCCGCTTCATCCAGTACGTGGCCTCGGTAGGTGGTCCGATCTCATCAGCCCACTTGGAAACCCTGCCCTCATTGACCGTGCATCATATCTCCCGTGATCTGACAAGGGCGACCTTCTCGGGACTTATGTCTTCTTTGGAATGTGATGAGATTGACCTCATTTTCTTGGTAGCTCTCCTGCGGAGCCTACTCTCGTTTGCCCCTTCCATTAGCAACTCCAGTATACTGGGGGCACAGAATTACGTTCAAGTTGTGAGTATTGTTCAGACTCAGGTTTTGGCAACGGACAAGACCTTTCAGGTAAATTGTGTTTCTGCAGAGCTCTTACATGCTTACCCTCTTAGACATTCATAGTTAGAAGCGCTACATGCTCACCAGTTGCTCTAATCATGTTTTATTTTTGTGTGGGTTCATGCTGCTCGCAGGATGTTCCAGGTACAGCTATGGCTCTTAACTATTTCAAAAGAAGAGGTGCTCCTTTAGTGGCAGTTTCGACATCTCCCGGGTAAGACATGTTTGGGTTGGAATCTTCCTGGCATTGTCCTTTTTTCTTGGATGTCTCAGTTATTGTGTATTTGTCTTATCAGTCGCATTAATCGAATACCTTATGGCTATGATACCATGTAGGATGCCTGTTGTCTGCCTCGAATCTCTCAGCTACAACTGGTGGAAAGGCGCTCCTACAGTGTAGGGCTTTAAGGGTTTCCAGGTAAGAGTTCATCCTGACCTCGTGCCCTCGAGCTGAAGGATTAAGGTTTAGGGTGATGTATGGGTCTCGATACTCTGCATATTATATGGCTTCTTTGTCTTAATGACACCATATAGAATCAAATGGTTAGGGTTTCAAGAGGTCTTCCCCAAGTTTGTCGAAGGATCTTCCCTTCTGGGGTTTTCTTCTGTGTAATATTTGTTAATAAAGGGCATTGTTCCCTTTACGAACTCGGTGCTTTCTGTTGCACAGGAATATCTAGACTCTGGCTAGTTTATTATTTTTGTAATTATACTGGAATTTCCAAGTTGAAGAGTTCTGTTCTTTACCTATAAAATTGAATGTCAGATACAAAATCTTTTGATAACTGCATTTGCGTTTTTGGCTTTATTCTTACTGTGCGCGATTCTGGTTTGTAAATATCAGAGCCTGTTCATACAGGGTCAATGTGTTAATGTTTTCCCTCGACACCAATTTCTTTTATAAGATTTCCTTATGTTTTGCAAATCCTATGGCTTTATAATCATGAGGGTTTCATCCCTCGAAAGGTTTAGTTATGACCTGATAGGGTTCCACTCTTATGCTCCGGACTCAGGGATTCTTGGACTCATCCATAGTTCATAACCCTGACCACGGGGCAGAGCGACCCTTCTTTCACATACCCCGGACTTGTTATCTGCTCCAGAACATGGTTAATCTGCTTCTACATTTGTCTTTAGGTTACTTACAAACGAGACATCTATTGTTAGATTTTAGGCTCCTGTGGATGTTTTTTGCAGTGGTATGATCCGGATTGTCCACAATCTTTTGTTCATTGAGGCGACGTTTCAAACCCCAAAGGGGGTCTATCATCAGGACAAATCAGAAAGATAGAAAATGAATGAAAGATTGTTCTGATATTTGAAAATACATTAGTCGAGGTGGCCTAGTTCGTTTTTCCTCACTATGGTCTTATCTTTCATTTTCTCATTGAATGGAATTGCAAAAGAATTATAATTTTTTCTTTGCAACATAATTATTCTACGAGCAATCTTTAGACTGTTGGAATGGAGTTTTTCAACAAAATAGAAATCAACTTTCCACTCTGAACAGAGTTTTTTTTAAACAGAGAATATAAACTAATTTCTTAAATGAAAATGACCCACCTCGATAGTTGCACTTGCTACAAGTATCTTTTGGAAATAGTAAACTCTGTATATAAAGAAAGTATCTCAAACTTGTTATATTTATTTCGGTTATAAACTCTAGGAACCTGTTGCTTGTAGAAGAATAACACTTCTAATTCGGTTCAAATATTAGCACAGTCTTCGGTTGATACTACATACCTGAGTTGCTTCCAAGTAAGTAACTCCAGAGGAAGAGATCACCTCTGATTCTGTAGCTAGTCAAACCACCTGACAATGAGATTGTCTTTCGAGACCGAATCTCCCCCCTAGCTTGCTCAAAGAAATACAGTCTTTTGTAGGTTTCTCGCGGTCTGCGCCCTTACTATTTGATCATCACCAGACATAGCAAGATTTTTCCCCTTTTCAACTCCCTGTCTCTACAAAGCATTTTTTTTCCTCCCCTCACTTCCTTTTCCTGGAAGCCCTCCATAGTTAGGGGAGGTAGTTACGGTTCCAGCAACTGTTTCTTTTAACTTCCCTCATTAGAGGTTACATTATCTCCTCTTCACTAGGAAATCATTTCTCATTTTCATTCAATAAAATAAAAATATTAATTAATTCAAACAGATAATAACCATCATCTTTCAATTTTTTTTCACTATGGTAAATAAAATATTTACAACATTTTGGTGATATTACATCTCCGCCTCCTGAAAATGGACATCGTCTCGATGTCTTTCGGCTATAGACAGCCCTGGGTAAGCCTTTTTCATGAGCTCTTCATCTTCCGAGGTGGCCTCATCAGGCCCAAAGTGCTGCCACTACATTTTAACTTGGGTAATAGCTCATTTCCACAACATTACTTCTCTCCGGTCAAGGATGTTCAACGGCTCAACTAAGATTTCTCCTTCCGATTCGACCTGAAACATGCAACATCCTAAATTAGTTTTTTTTTTAACATTTAGATTGATCTACCGGAGATAATTATTACCTGTATACCCTGCCATCTGATTACATGCTTAGGATCATAAACATATTTTTTTAACACGGAAACATGGAAGACATTGTGGACTTGTATATGACTCGGTAGAGCGAGCTGATATGCTACCAGCCCAATTCTTGCTAAGACTTGAAAAGGTCCACAAAATCGGGGTGCCAACTTAGCGCACCCGCTCCATTGTAATGTGCTCTTTTTTGCTCTAATTCTCACATACACATGATCACTGACTTGATACTCCTTAAACTTCCTTTTCCAATCAGCAAAGTTCTTTTGCCTATCCTAAGCTGCCTTTAAATTGGACCATACCTTCTTAACCATTTCATCCATTTCCTTAAGCATTTCGGGACCTAACATCAATCTTTCTTCCGGTCCACCCCAGCTTGAGGGCGTGCGACACTTACGCCCGTAAAATACTTCAAATGGGCTCATTTGCAATGATGTATGATAGCCATTATTGTACGTGAACTCGACCAAGTGCAGATAATCTTCCCACTTGGTTGGTTGTTGCATTACATATGCCCTTAACATGTCTTCCACCACCTGGTTCACCCGTTTTGTTTGTCTGTCAGTTTGAGGGTGATAAGCTATACCGAAATTCAACTGAGTCACCAATTCTTCAAGCACTATTTTTCAAAAGACCGATGTAAATTTTACATCACGATCTAAAATTATTGTTTTTGGTAACCCATGCAGCCTAAATATATTCTGCATAAAAACATGGGCGATCTGCACAGCTCTGTAAGTAGATTGCACAGGTATAAAATGCGTTGATTTACTTAACTTGTCCGTCACCACCATGATGGACTCGTTATTTTTCTTTGACTCAGGCAATCCCATCATGAAGTCCATAGAAATGGTTTCCCACTTCCATTCGGGAATGGGTAATGGTTGTAATAACCCCACAGGGTGCTCGTGTTCTGCTTTAATTTGTTGGCACTCCAGACAACGTGCCAAGTATTCAACCACATCTTTCTTCATACCCAGCCAATAATATTCTTTTCAGAGCGCAGCGATCATTTTCTGATACCCTGGGTGTCGAGCATAGTGAATTTTATGAAATTCATCCAAAATCAGGTTTTTAACGCTGTTTTGATTAGGCACATACAACCTTTTCTTATAATACAACATTCCAGCAACATCCATATCATAACCTTGTTGATTTTTCTTGTTCGTTGAGTGTTGCGCTCACTGTTTTATTTGCTGATATGTGGTATCTTGTTCTGCTGCCTTCTTAATCATTTCTTCGAAGGTGCTTTTCCCTTTACTACAAGAAATCTCATATAGACATTGTAATTTTCGACTCAAAGCGTCTGCCACCCAGTTCTCTTTCCCTTTCAAATGCTTGATCTCGAAATCAAAGCCACTTAAGAAATCCACCCACCATACTTGCCTAGCGTGTAAGGTGGGCTGACTAAAATAATTGGTCAAACTGTGGTGGTCCGTCAATAATAAAAATTTTCTTCCCATAAGATAATGTCGCCACATTTTTAAACCTTGAATGACCACTGCCAACTCCAGATCATAAGCAGAATATTTCTGTTCATGCTCTTTTAATTTTCTTGACTCGTAAGCAATTACCTTCCCTTCTTGCATTAACACACCTCCTACCCCTTCCTTACTTGCGTCCATGCACACCACATAATCTTTACTAGGATTGGCTATGCTTAGATGGGTGCGGTGGTGAGCAGATGCTTAAGTTGTTCAAAACTCTTTTGGCATTCTGGGGTCCACCTAAAGGTTCTTCCCTTTTTCTGTAAGAAAGTGATAGGATAAGCTACTCTCAAAAATCCTTCTACAAATCATTTGTAATAACCTGCTAATCCCATGAAGGATCTAATGTCTGCCACATCCTTTGGTACCGGCCATTCCATTATGGTCCTTATCTTTTCGAGATCCACTGCGATCCCTTCTTTAGTGATTATATGTCCCAAATATTGTATTTGTTCTTTAAAGAAATCACACTTGCTGAACTTGGCATATAACTGGTGTTCTCGGAGGGTTTGCAGTACCAATCTGAGGTGTTCCTTATGCTCCTCCATAGTTCGGGAATATATCAGTATATCATCAATAAAAATCAGCACAAACTTAACCAAACACTAATGAAATATGACATTCATTAAACACATAAAGGTTGTGGGAGCGTTGGTTAATCCAAAGGGTAACACCACAAACTCATAAAGACCATATCGTGTTCTAAAAGCAGCTTTTGCTATGTCTTCTTCTTTAATCCTGATTTTGTGATACCTTGATCACAAATCAATCTTGGAGAATACCGTTGCTCCTTTTACTTTATCAAAAAGTTCATCAATACGGGGTCGAGGATACTTATTTTTTATTGTCAATTTATTCAATTGACAATAATCCATACACATGTGAAGGATCCTGTCTTTCTTCTTAAAGAACAATACCAGGGCTCCCCAAGGGGACACACTGGGGCGAATGTAGTTTTTGTCTAACATCTCTTCTAATTGCATTTTTAACTCTGTCAATTCTGGTGTACTTATTCTGTAGGGTGCTCGAGATACTGGGGTTGCCCCTGGCACCAATTCGATAGTAAAGTCTATGTCTCCCTTGGGTAGCAGTCCGGGAATCTCTTCAAGAAACACATCCGCAAATTCTTGTATCACAGGAATGTTTTCCAATGTTGCTGTTTTATTTTTTGAGTTGGCATAACCCACTTGGATGGCATAAATCTGACATCCTTTCCTAATGCATTTTGCTAACTGAGAGGCAGTTATTGGCCGAATCTGCATTGGCAACTTAATTCCTTGCATCTCTTGCCTTCCTCCAAGCTCATCTTTGTAACAGATAGTCTTTGTTTTACAGTTAATTATGGATCATTGTTTTTCTACCAGCCCATACCAATCAGTACATTATACGAACCAAGGGGAAGCACGTTTAAATCTCCCATCACTTGTTGTCTTGCTATCTTTAAAGGGCAATTATTGACCTTAAAAAGCACTCGTCTCTTTGCCCCAATTGCCAGCTGTACTAGCCAAGGGTCCTTAAATTTAACAGGTTGCAATTTACAATCCTCCACAACCTTAGGACTAATATAACTCAATGTAGCTCCATGATCAATTAAAACAGCTTTAGCAAGGTCTAAGATCTTACCTTCAAATTCCACCATGGTCGGTTGGTACTCCGCCTGATGATCTTCCAAGGCAACATTAATCCTTGGTAAACTACATCTTACATCGCTGACTGTAGATGCTTCATGGATCTGGGAAACCTGTTCGGTTCCCTTTCGTTGAGGATAGTTTTTAACGTAATGAGGCCCACCGCAGACCCAACATTGCACTCGAGGCCTTGCTGTCCCTTCATTGTCTATTTTTCCAGGTTTTTCGTTGATTCTGGACTCATTGGTTGGCTTTGACCTGAGCAGATTATTCTGTATATTTATGTGGTTTTTCCCTTTGGCAAATCCCTTGTTACCACCACCTCGATTTCCTTTATTATTTCCAACCAACTTGTTGCTTCTCTTATAAATCCACCTTTTACCCAAGATTTCTTCCTTCTATTTACTTTACTGGTAACAAATTCTAGCTTTACGTATTACCTCATCCTTCATTTTTGGATTGTCAAACTCAATTCTTTCCCTCATTTTCTGAGGTAAACTACTGAAGAACCTTTGTACTTTAGCCTTTTCCTCTCGAATATAAGGCACATAATGGAGCAATGAAGTAAAACGAGTGATAAACTCATCCATAGTTTGTTGTCCCAGTTGCAGGTCATGGAATTCTCTTGCTTTTTTCGTTGTAAAAACGTTCAGTCAGGTATCTTTCCTTAAAGTATTTTTGAAAATTTTCCCAAGTTATATTCTGTTCGCTTACTCCTCTTACAATCTTAACTTCTTCCCACCACAAGGTGGCTTTTCCCTATAATTGGAAAATGGCCAACTGTGCCTTGAGGTTGTGATCGTATTCATATAATTGGAAGTATTTGTTCATATTAAGCAACCACGCCTCGGCTGCTTCCTCCAATTCTCCATCAAAGTGTGGCAGTTTGATCTTACGAAACTCCCCTTGCAACTTTATCCATTTCCCTTTTAATTTCTGTTGATCAGAAGCATTATCAGATCGTTCTTCTCGTTCTTCCTCCCTTCCTTTTGACTCTTCTGGTTCTGTGTGACGATTCTGCTCCTCCGACACCCTTTGTTGCTCAGCGCAAGGATTCAACAGTTACTGATTCTACTTGTCAGATAGGCTCTTTATAATCCTTTCCTATTCCATGGTTAACCTCGCATTATCCTCCTGCAATCTAGCCATTTCATTTTTCAACTCCTGTATTGTCTCTAATATTGCCAGATTCGTATTGTGCACCTCCTCTCCAAGCTATACCCCTAATTCTTGGTTATTTTTAGGCCTGTTGTAGGTCCTTAACCCACCACAAACCTATGCGAAACACTATCTGCTCTTCTCATATTGGTGGTCTTATGTTTTCCTGTACTTAACATAAGAAAAGTAACAGAAGAAGGGTTAACGCATTAACTGCTTTTTATTTTTTCTTTAAATACACAATAGAAATGGAAATAAAATGAATATACTTTATCTATTTATTTCTCGAGGCCACAGATTTTGAAACTTGGCTCTAATACCACTTGTAATGACTCCACCTTATTAAATTACAGAAATTACATACCTCATAAAAAAAAATTACTGTAACTATAAAGTTTCTCCACAATATTGAATTCTTGGTATACACGCAGCTCTAGATTTTGTTGTAATCACTATTGTACTAGCGTCATTAATAAGCACTTTAATTCCGAGGGTTTGGTTTCATGCTTGGTGGTCCACACGGCTTGTAAACAGACTCCAATCTACGTTTTATGCTTCTGCCATCACGTGGCTTGCCATGACTACTGCGAATGTTATTAACTCTACCCGCTTCTTCCTGTACGTGGCCTGGGCAGGTGGTCCAGTCTCATCAGCCCACTTGGAAACCCCACCCTCATCAACAATGCATAATATCTGCCGCAATCTGACGATGGCGACCTTCTCGGGACTTACCTCTTCTTTGGAATGCGATGAGATTGACCTCATTTTCTTGGTAGCTCTCCTACGGAGCCTGCTCTCTTTTGGCCCTTCCATTAGCAGCTCTAGTATACTGGGTGCACAAAATTACGTTCAAGTTGTCGGTATTGTTCAGACTCAGGGTTTTCCAGAGGACAAGACCTTTCAGGTAAATTGTGTTTCCACAAAGCTATTACATGCTTACCTTCTTAAAAATTCATAGTTGGAAGCGCTACATGTTCACTAGTTGCTCTAATCATGTTTTTTTTTTTTATGTGGGTTCATGCTGCTCGCAAGATGTTCTGGGTACAACTATGGCTCTTAACTATTTCAGAAGAAGAGGTTCTCCTTCAGTGGCGGTTTTGACATCTCCCGAGTAAGACATGTTTGGGTTGGAGCTTCCTGGCATTGTACTTTTTTCTTGAATGTCTCAGCTATTGTGTATTTGTTTTATCTGTTGCATTAATCGAATACCTTATGGCTATGATACCATGTAGGATGCCTGTTGACTGCCTCGAATCTCTCGGCTACAACTGGTGGAGAGGCGCTCCTACAGCGTTTGGCTTTAAGAGTTTCCAGGTAAGAGTTCATCCTGGCCTGGTGCCCTCAAGCTGAAGGATTAAGGTTTAGGGTGATGTCTGGGTCTCGGTACTCTACATATTATATGGCTTCTCGGTCTTAATGACAACATACATAATCAAATGGTTATGGTTTCAAGAGGTTTTCCCCAATTTTGTCGAAGGATCTTCTCTTCTGGGATTTTCTTCTATGTAAGATTTATTAATAAAGGGTGTTGTTCCCTTTACGAACTCAGTGCTTTCTGCTGTGCAGGGAATATCTAGACTCTGGCTAGTTTATTATTTTTGTAATTATACTGGAATTTCGAAGTTGAAGAACTGTATAGAATTTTCTCAGTTATAATGTGGATGACCTGGTGGATAGCTGGGACTATGCCCACCTGCATCGGACCCTTTTCTCTGTTGTATAAATGTAATACCTTTGTTTGGTCATTCTTTTATGCTTGCGCAAATATTTGTTGGGACTCTTCAAATTTCAAAGAAGTATTGCGTTGAAACTATGTATTTTAAGTTGAAATCTGGCATCGGCCAGCATAGACTTATGTTCTTTACCTATGAAATTGAATGTCAGATATAGAGTCTTTTGATGACCGCATTTTGGTTTTTGGCTTTCTTCTTACTGTGCGCGATTCTGGTTTGTAAATATCAGAGCCTGTTCATACAAGGTCAATGTGTTAATGTTTTCCCTTGGCACCAATTTCTTTTATAACATTGCCTTGTGTTTTGCAAATCCTATGGCTTTATAATCATGAGGGTTTCATCCCTCGAAAGGTTCAGTTATGACCCGACAAGGTTCCACTGTTATGCTCTGGACTCAGGGATTCTTGGACTCATCCGCGGTTCATAACCCTGACCATGGGGTAGAGCGACCCTTCTTTCCCATACCCAGAACTTGTTATCCACTCCATAACATGGTTAATCTACTTCTACATTTGTCTTTAGGTTACTTACAAACAAGACATCTATTATCAGTTATTTGTTTAGTCATGCGTATGAGAAAGCTTTTTCTGCTTCCGTTGTTTTATTTAGGAACTGTAAATAGTCCTAGTGTTATTATATTATCATACAGTTCTAATATTTCAAAATACATTAGCCCAGGTGGCCTAATTTGTTTTTCTTCACTGTGGTCTTATCTTTCATTTCCGCATTGAATGGAATTGTAAAGAATTATAATTTTTTCTTTGCAACAGAATTATTCTACCAGCAATCTTTAGACTGTCGGAATGAAGTTTTTCAACAAAATAGAAATCAACTTTCCACTCTGAACAAAGTTTTTTTTTAAACAGAGAATATAATCTAATTTCTTAAATGAGAACGACCCACCTCGACAGTTGAACTTGCTACAAGTATCTTTTGAAAATAGTAAACTCTATATATAAAGAAAGTATCTGAAACTTGCTATATCTATTTTGATTATAAACTCTAGGAACCTGTTGCTTGCAAAAGAATAACACTTCTAATTCAGTTCAAATATTAGCACAATCTTCGGTTGGTACCTCATATCTGAGTTGCTTCCAAGTAAGTAACTCCAGAGGAAGAGGTCACCTCTGATTTTGTAATGAGTCAAACCACCCGACCATGAGATTGTCTTTCGAGACCAAATCTCCCTCCTAGCTTGCTCAAAGACATACAATCTTTTGAAGGTTGCTCACGCTTTGCGCCCTTGCTATCTGATCATCACCAGACATAGAAAGATTTTTCCCCTTTTCCACTGCCTGTCTCTACAACGCAGTTTTTTTCCTCCCCACTACCTTTCCCTGGAAGCCCTCCACGGTTAGGGAAGGTAGTTAGGGTTCCAGCAACTATTTCTTTTAACTTCCCTCCTCAGAAGTCGCATAATCTCCTCTTCACTAGGAAATCATTTCTCATTTTCATTCAATAAAATAAAAATATTAATTGATTGAAACAGATAATAACCATCATCCTTCAGTTTGTTTTCACTATGGTAAATAAAATATTTACAACATTCTGGAGATATTACATCTCCCCCTCCTGAAATTAGACATCGTCCCGATGTCTTTCGGCCATGAACAACCCTGGTTAAGCCTTTTTCATGAGCTCTTCATCTTCCCAGGTGGCCTCATCAGGCCCAAAGTGTTGCCACTGCACTTTAACTTGGGTAATAGCTCGTTTCCGCAACATTAATTCTCTTTGGTCGAGGATGTTCAGTGGCTCGACCAAGATTTCTCCTTCCGGTTAGACCTAAAACATGCAAGATCCTAAATCAATTTAAAAAAAGAAACATTTAGATTGATCTATCGAAGATAATTCTTACCTGTATATCCTGCCATTTGATTACTAGCTTGGGATCATAAGCATATTTTTTAACATGGAAACATGGAAGACATTGTGGACCCGTATATGACTCAGCAGAGCGAGCTGGTATGCTACCAGCCCAATTCTTGCTAAGACCTGCAAAGGTCCACAAAATCGGGGTGCCAACTTAGCATACCCACTCCATTGTAATGTGCTCTTTTCTGCTCGAATTCTCACATACACATGATCATCGACTTGATACTCCTTAAACTTCCTTTTCCAGCCAGCAAAGTTCGTTTCCCTATCCTGAGCTGCCTTTAAATTGGACCGTACCTTCTTAACCATTTCCTCCATTTCCTTAAGAATTTCGGGACCTAACATTAATCTGTCTTCCAGTCCACCCTAGCTTGAGGGCGTGCAAAACTTCTGCCCATATAATACTTCAAATGGGCTCATTTGCAATGATGTATGATAGCCATTATTGTACGCGAACTCGACCAAGTGCAGATAATCTTCCCACTTGGTTGGTTTCTACATTACATATGCCCTTAACATGTCTTCCACCACCTCGTTCACCAATTCTGTTTGTTCGTCAGTCTGAGGGTGATAAGCTGTACTGAAATTTAGCTGAGTCCCTGATTCTTCAAACAATGTTTTCCAAAAGACCGATGTAAATTTTGCATCACGGTCTAAAATTATTGTTTTTGGTAACCCATACAGCCTAAATATATTATGCATAAAAACATGGGCAATCTGCACAACTTTGTAATTAGATTGCATAGGTATAAAATGTGTTGATTTACGTAACTTGTACACCACCACCATGATGGAGTCGTTATTTTTCTTTGACTTGGGCAAACCCGTTATGAAGTCCATAGAAATGGTTTCCCACATCCATTCCGGAATGGGTAATGGTTGTAATAACCCCGCAAGGTGTTGGTGTTCCGCTTTAATTTGTTGGCACTCCAGACAACGTGCCAAGTATTTAACCACATCTTTCTTCATACCCAACCAATAATATTCTTTTCAGAGCATAGTGATCATTTTCTGATATCTCAGGTGTCCAACATAGTGACTTTTATGAAATTCATCCAATATCAGATTTTTAATGTTGTTTTGATTAGGCACATACAACCTTTTCTTATAATACAACATTCCAGCAACATCCATAGCATAACCTTGCTCATTTTCATTTCTGGTTAGTGTTGCGCTTGCTGTTTTATTTGTTGATATGCAGTATCTTGTTCTGCTACCTTCTTAATCATTTCTTTGAAGGTGATTTTCCCTTTACTGCAAGAAATCTCATATAGACATTATAGTTTTTGACTCAAAACGTCTGCCACCTGGTTCTCTTTCCCTTTCAAATGCTTGATCTCGAAATCATAGACACTTAAGAAACCCACCCACCATACTTGCCTAGCATTTAAGGTGGGTTGGCTAAAATAATTGGTCAGACTGTGGTGGTCTGTCAATAATAAAAAATTTCTTCCCATAAGATAATGTCGCCACATTTTTAAAGTGTGAATGACGGCTGCTAACTCCAGATCATAAGCGGAATATTTCTGCTCATGCTCTTGTAATTTTCTTGACTCATAAGCAATTGCCTTCCCTTATTGCATTAACATGCCTCCTACCCCTTCCTTACTTGCGTCTGTACACACCACATAATCTTTACTAGGATCGGCTATGCTTAGAATGGGTGCAGTGGTGAGCATATGCTTAAGTTTCTCAAAACTCTTTTGGCATTCTGGGGTCCACCTAAAGGTTCTACCCTTTTTCTGTAAGGAAGTGATAGGATAAGCTACTCTCGAAAATCCTTGTACAAACCATCTGTAATAACCTGCTAATCCCATGAAGGATCTGATGTTTACCGCATCCTTTGGTACCAGCCATTCCATTATGGTCCTTATCTTTTCGGGATCCACCGTGATCCCTTCTTTAGTGATTATATGTCCCAAATATTGTATTTGTTCCTTAAAGAAATCACACTTGATGAACTTGGCATATAACTGGTGTTCTCGGAGGGTTTGCAATACCAATCTGAGGTGCTCCTTATGCTCCTCCATAGTTCGGGAATATATCAATATATCATCAATAAAAATCAGCACAAACTTATCCAAATACTGATGAAATATGATGTTCATTAAACACATAAAGGTTGCCGGGGCGTTGGTTAATCCAAAGGGTAACATCACAAACTCATAATGACCATATCATGTTCTAAAATCAATTTTTTCTATGTCTTCTTCTTTAATCCTGATTTAGTGATACCCTGATTGCAAATCAATCTTGGAGAATATCGTTGCTCCTTTTACTTGATCAAAAAGTTCATCAATACGAGGTAGAGGATACTTATTTTTTATTGTCAATTTATTCAATTGACGATAATCCATATACATGTGAAGGGTCCCGTCTTTCTTCTTAACAAACAATATCGGGGCTCCCTAGGGGGACACACTGGGGCTAATGTAGTTTTTGTCTAATAGCTCCTGTAATTGCATTTTTAATTCTATCAATTTTGGTGTGCTCATTCTGTAGGATGCTCGAGATACTGACGTTGCCCTTGGCACCAATTCGATAGTAAAGTCTATGTCTCTCTTGGGTGGCAGTCTGGGAATCTCTTCGAGAAACACATCAGCAAATTCTTGTAACACGGGAATGTTTTCCAATGTGGTTGTTTTATTTTTCGAGTTGGCATAACCTACTTGGATGGCATAAATATGACATCCTTTCCTAATGCATTTTGCTAACTGAGAGGTGGTTATTGGCCGAATATGCATTGGCTACTTAATTCCTTGCATCTCTTGCCTTCCTCCAAGCTCATCTTTGTAACAAATAGTTTTTGTTTTACAGTTAGTTATGGACCTGTGTTTTTCTAACCAGTCCATACCAATCAGTACATCATATGAACCAAGGGGAAGCACGTTTAAATTTTCCATCACTGGCTGTCCTACTATCTTTAAAGGGCAGTTATTGACCTTAGCAAGCACTCGTCTCTTTGCCCCTATTGCTAGTTATACTAGCCAAGGGTCCTTAAATTTAACATGTTGCAATTTACAATGCTCCATAACCTTAGGACTAATATAACTTAATGTAGCTCCAGGATCAATTAAAACAGTTACAACAAGGTCTAAGATCTTACCTTCAAATTCCACTATGGTTGGCTGGTACTCCACCTGACGATCTTCTAGGGTAGCATTAATCCTTCGTAAACTACGTCCTACATCGCCCACTGTAGATGCTTCATGGATCTGGGAAACTTGTTCGGTTCCCTTTCATTGAGGATAGTTTTTAATGTAATGAGGCCCACCGCAGCCCCAACATTGCACTCGAGGCCTTGCTGTCCCTTCATTGTCTATTTTTCCAGGTTGTTCGCTAATTCTAGACTCATTGGTTGGCTTTGACCTGAGTGGATTCTTCTGTATATTTCTGTCATTTTTCCCTATGGCAAATCCCTTGTTACCACCACCTCGATTTCCTTTATTATTTCCAGCCAACTTGTTGCTTCTCTTATCAATCCACCTTGTACCCGGGATTTCTCCCTTTTGTTTACTTTGCTGGTAACAAATTATAGCTTTAAGTATTACCTCATCCATCATCTTTGGATTGTCAAACTCAATTCTTTCCCTCATGTTCAAAGGTAAACTACTGACGAACCTCTGTAATTTAGCCTTTTCCTCTCGAATATAAGGCACATAACGGAGCAATGAAGTAAAACGAGTGATAAACTCATCCATAGTTTGTTGTCGCAGTCGCAGGTCATGGAATTCTCTTTCTTTTTCATCGTGAAAAGATTCGGTTAGGTATCTTTCCTTAAAGTATTTTTGAAAATTTTCCCGAGTTATATTATGTTCGCTTACTCCTCTTACAATCTTAACTTCTTCCCACCACAGGGAGCCTTTTCCCTGTAATTGGAAAATGGCCAACTGTGCCTTGAGGTTCTGATCGTATTCATATAGCTGGAAGTATTTGTTCATATTAATCAACCACGCCTCGACTGCTTCCTCCAATTCTCCATCAAAGTGTGGCGGTTTGATCTTACGAAACTCCCCTTGCAACTCTATCTGTTGCCTTTTTGATGTCTGTTGCTTGGAAGCATTATCAGATCATTCTTCTCGTTCTTCCTCTCTTCCTTCTGACTCTTCTAGCTCTGTGTGGTGATTTTGCTCCTCCAACACCCTTTGTTGCTCAGCACTGGGATTCAGTGGTTTTTTATTCTGCTTGTCAGATAGGATCTTTAAAATCCTTTCCTGTTCCATGGTTAACCTCACATTATCCTCACGCAATCTGGCCATTTCATTTTTCAACTCCTGTACTATCTCTAATATTGTAAGATTCGTATTGCGAGCCACCTTTCCAAGTTGTACCCATAATTCTGGGTTATTTTTAGGGCCTGTTGGAGGTCCCTGACCCACCACAGACCTATGTGAAACACTATCTGCTCTTCTCATATTGGCAGTCTTCTGTTTTCCTGTACTTAAAATAATAAAGGTAACACAAGAAGGGTTAACGTATTAATTGTTTTTTTTCTTTAAATACACAATAGAAATGGAAATAAAATGAATATACGTTATCTATTTATTTCCCAGAGGCCACAGTATTTGAAACTTGGCTCTAATACCACTTGTAATGACTCCACCTTATTAAATTACAAAAATTACATACCTCATAAAAAAAATTTACTGTAACTTTAAAGTTTCTCCACAATATTGAATTTTTGGTATACATGCAGCTCTAGATTTTGTTGTAATCACTATTGTACTAGTGTCATTAATAAGCACTTTAATTATGAGGGTTTGGTTTCATGCTTGGTGGTCCACGCGGCTTGCAAATAGACTCCAATCTGTGTTTTATGCTTCTGCCATCACGTGGATTGCCATGCCTACTGCGAATGTTATTAACTCTACCAGCTTCGTCCTGTACGTGGCCCGGGCAGGCGGTTCAGTCTCATTAGCCCACTTGGAAACCCCACCATCATCGACAATGCATAATATCTCCCGCGATTCGACGGTGGCAACCTTCTCGGGAGTTACCTCTTCTTTGGAATGCGATGAGATTGACCTCATTTTCTTGATAGCTCTCCTGCGAAGCTTGCTTTGGTTTGGCCCTTTGATGAGCAGCTCTAGTATACTAGGTGCACAAAATTACATTCAAGTTACCGATATTGTTCAGACTCAAGGTTTGGCAGCGGACAAGACCTTTCAGGTAAATTGTGTTTCCGCAGAGCTATTACATGCTTACCTTCTTAAACATTCGTAGTTGGAAGTGCTACATGTTCACCAGTTGCTCTAATCCTGTTTTCTTTTTATGTGGGTTCATGCTGCTTGCAAGATGTTCCGGGTACAACTATGGCTCTTAACTATTTCAGAAGAAGAGATGCTCCTTCAGTGGCGGCTTCAACATCTCCCAGGAAAGACATGTTTGGGTTGGAAGCTTCCTAGCATTGTCCTTTTTTCTTGGCTGTCTCAGCTATTGTGTATTTTTTTTTATCAATCACATTAATCGAATACCTTATGGTTGTGATGCCATGCAGGATGCCTGTTTACTGCCTCGAATCTCTCAGCTACAACTAGTGGAAAGGTGTTCTTGCAGCATTGGGCTTTAAGGGTTTCTAGGTAAGAGTTGATCCCGACCTGGTGCCCTCGCACTGAAGGATTAAGGTTTAGGGTGATGTCTGGGTCTCGGTACTCTACATATTATATGGCTTCTTGGTCTTAATGACAGCATACAAAATCAAATGGTTAGGGTTTCAAGAGGTTTTCCCCAAGTTTGTCGAATGATCTTCCCTTCTGGGGTTTTCTTCTATGTAAGATTTGTTAATAAAGGGCGTTGTTCCCTTTACAAACTCGGTGATTTTTGCTGCACAGGGAATATCTAGACTCTGGCTAGTTTATTATTTTTGTAATTATACTGGAATTTCCAAGTTGAAGAACTATATAGAATTTTCTCAGTTATAATGTGGATGACCTAGTGCATAACTAGGACTATGCCCACCTACATCGGACCCTTTTCTATGTTGTGTACATGTAATACCTTTGTTTGGTCATTCTTTTATGCTTGCACAAATATTTGTTGGGACTGTTGATCCGGATTTAAACACGAACGCAACAAAATATAGAGATAACCATATACACAAAGATGCAATGGAAATAATACTTCATTTCATTAATGGAAAACACTGAAATATGCTTACAAACAGAGTTGAAAATTAACCAGCTAGGGTGATGGTAACTTATATCTGAGAAGAGATGTGGTGGCTACATGCCTCTGAACTGTGTTACAATGAGGCTCGAAGGCCTATTTATTGTTGAGAAACAATGGAAAACCCTTCACATTCCCAAACCTACCCTAGAAGATGAAACGCCAAATTGTGGGCCCCGTTTTTGGGTAAGTTGGTGTTGAGCCTCAAACCTACACTTCTTTACACATCCTCCCAACCTCTTTTTCCTATTCATTTCCCTATTTTGCCACTCATTCCCTCCATCAATTTGCTCAAATCGTTGTATTTTAGGACTTTTTACATGGTTTTCTAATTATGCTAATGAATGTGTTTGGTTTAGAATTTTGGTTCAAGGTGCTACATTTCCGCAGCTCATACAGTGTTTACACAGGGTTTTCCGCAGCTGATCCTGGTTTCCGCAGCCAACCCCGGATTCCGCAGCTGTTTTATTAAACGCTATGTTCCAGGTGTCCTCCGGGAAGAAGAGCCACATGGGAAAGTTCGTGGAACCGAGGACATGGTGTGTGTCCCTCCAGATCATCCAAACCAGTCATCCAAGCCCGTGGTCAACGAGGAGGCAACTTCAGTCAAACAGAGGTAATTGGCGGTGGCACGACTGTGCGTGTTCTGTTTTAGAGCACGTGAAGAACAGGTGGCATCGTCCTCAGTTATGAAGGTAGTGGGAAACATAATCCAATAGCGGATTGAATGCCCACAATGACCGTTGCCTAGATCCGAGGACGTAGCAGGACTACGTGTTTCTATTCAGCTGTTCGAATCACTTAAATTTCGTTAAACTAGTTTACCTTCTGCAATTATAAATAGAGCGTCTTTGAACGCTGGACAAGCTAGTTTTTAGTTGTTAGCTGCTATTTTTGTACTTTTGAACTCCCACTGTATTTTCCTATTTTATGAATAATACATGAGAAGACTGTTATTCCATTTACGCGTGTGATTGATCTTTGAAATGGCTGGAGTAGGCAGAGGGCCCCTATTTACTAAAGGCCTGTACAGTGTTTTTAATTTCTCGCATTTCGTTTTCTTATTTCATGTATATAATACCTTTAATTGCTGTGTTTTAGATAGCTGTACATACATTTCAATTCCTGCTTGTTTACATTTCTGCTCTTTTTCATGACTGATCAGTGTGTTATGCAGGTTTCTCAGGCATGCCCGGGACAGTTTTATGCTTTTCTTTTGCACAACTAGTGATATGTGTGATCATCTTGTCTATGTTGCTGACCTTCTTTATTTTGCAACCTTTGTTTCATCATTATAATTTAGTTAATTTGCATATTTGCTTTTTGTTTGTAGATATCAATTTGTTTATCTATTGATGGTCTCTTCTTTATAACTTAATATCTTTATTGAGGACCAAAACATCACTTAATGTAGCTTGGTTTAGTTGTTTAGAAACTCACAATTGCTTGACTTGTTTTTAATGGTTTATCACATGATACATTCAGTTAAAAGGCAAGAAGTTAAGAAGAAGTTAAAGTATTTGTGACTAGTCTTTCTTCTAGATAGGTTTACTTCAGTTTCAACATTGCATAGTGGTTATTTGATATAGATTTCATTTGCATTTCCTTGCAACAACAAAGGCACTGGGCCAATGTCATTAGTATTTTATTTATTGCCTTTACTTTCCTTTAAGCATTGATTTCATTTCAAGCTTTCTTGTAGAGTACTTTTAAGTTGTAAAAAGAACATCACAATCACACACACTTCACTCACTTGATTTTGAGTTTTAAGAAGCACATCACAATCTCACACACTTCACTCACTTTATTTCGTCACACCACATTAGGAGAGATATACTTAAAAACAACCCTAAAAAGTTAAAAACGACAAAAACTCAAGAAATAGTTGCCTAAGTACATACAGTACACCTCACTTCATCAGCTTACGAGCCCCGGGTTGACATTTAAAAGTTGCAATTTAGACATCACTAAATTGACCAAACAATGTTCCAAGAAATATTGTGTCAGATAGGGATGCTAAGTTCACTTCTAGATTCTTGAAGGAGTTCTTATTAGTTTTAGGAACATAGTTCTCCTTCATCACAACTTATAATCCATAGAAAAATGGATAGATAGAGAGGGTAAACGAGAACTTGGGGGAAATATTTAGGATGTATAAGATGCATTAGCATAAGAGATGGGAGTAGTACCTTCCATTGATTGAGTTAGATTACAATAATGGGTATCAACAGTCACTGAGGATGAATCTGTTTGAGGCACTTTATGGGGGGAGTTGTAATACTCCCATCAATTGGAGTGATCAAGTTAATAGTGTGTTGATAGGACCGGACAAGTTGGTAGAGATGGAATATGAAATGCAGATAATCAAGAAGTATATGAAGGCAGAACAGGACAAACATAAAATTTATACATATTAAAAGATGATGTTTGAGTTTTAGGTTGGGGAATAGGTGTACTTATGCATCAAGCCTAAGAAGACCTTCGTGAGGATTTGATCATGTGCCAAGTTAGCATATTGATTTTGTGGACCTTAGAATATTCTTGAAAGGATTCAACCAGTAGCTTATCGACTTGCACTGCCTCCGACAGTGAAAGTCCACAATGTTTTCCATGTGTCATTTCTTAAGAAATATGTTAAATATGTTGATCCTGTGATTGAATTTTTGGCATTATGATTTTTGTATGGCTCTATGATACAGGTGTTGTACTTGATGGCAACTCACTCAAGTGGCAATGGTCTGTTCAGGCTCGCAAAATGATGGAAATTAAGAGGCTCACAGGTGAATGGTTCAAAAGGTGCGGACCCGCAGGTTCACCGTGCAGGAGATGTGGTCATACCCGCAGGTTACCCGTTCAGAAGGTGCGGAACCCCAGTTCACTCATTTCATGGTAGATAAGCGCGCTCACGTGGGGTTTCTTATGTTTGGCCCGTGGTATTTAGCTCGCCATTTCTGATGCTATGGTTTTGGCCCGTGGTATAGGATCTATTTTAGCCCCGATTTGGATCCCTTGTATTGGTTATTGATGGTTTTGTCCCATGGTGTGAATAAGGGCTTGACTATAAATAGGGAAGGAGATCACTTGGCTATAGTATCTTCTTCAATTGAATATCCTAAGAGCTGAAATATTGGGTTATCAATGTAAAATGCTTGATCTAAATCAAAGTAAATTTGAAGGTGAATCTATGAAGTCGTGATCTCTCGGGCGCATGTTCAGATCTGTGGATCTGACTTACTATGGCACATTGGAGGACTGTAAATTTGGCCCTAATCAGAAGTCCGCGGGAGATCCATAGGTGCAGTGCGGGGGTACGCAGCTCAGTAGAAGGCTCAGTGCGGGAGTACGCTGCAAAGCCAAAGGTGCAGTGCGGGGTACGCAGCGCATGAGAGGCCATAGTGCGGGGCACACGCAGCACAAAAAAGGGCGAAGTGCGAGGTACACAGGCAAGAAGAAGGCACAATGCGGGTCCACGTAGTAAGTCAGGAGTGAAGGTGCAGATCTGAAGAAAAGTTCGCAGAGCAGAAGGACAACCAGTGCAGATCTACGTAGTTCTGTCTCAGAAGAGCTGCGGACATACACAGGCCCCTGTTGGTGAAGTTGCGGTCTTATCTTGAAACAATTGTTGATTGTCTTTTATCTATTGCAGCAGAGTTCTAGGGTTAGATTTTTGGTATTCTTTTCTGTTTACAGCATTCTGAAGAGTAGGTAATTCATTGGTTTATTGAATAAGGAGATTGGGTGATTTTCATGTACTTGATGATTATTTGAAGTTCATGGATCCAGTTTGAAAATTAATGAAACGTGGTCCTTAAAGAAGTAAAAGAGAAAAAGGGGGTTGTGGCTCCCTTCCAGGAGAGACTGGAAAATGAGAGAGAGTTGTAGCTCTCGACAGGTTGCAGCCTGCATACTGGTAAAGGACTACACCAGTACAAAATCATTGTAAAAGAAGTTTCTAATTGGAAGAAGATAGAGACATATTGCAGCAAGTGGTTTTCACCCACATTGGGTTTCCACCTTATATCTAGTGTTCTTTGGTGTGACTATCTGTTTTTCTCGTTTCATGCTCATTATTATATACAAGTTAATGATCAAGAAATTAAGGAAGGCATATTGAAAAGAATTTGATAATACTGATTCAGCCCCCCCTCTCAGTATTATTTCCAACAATTGGTATCAGAGCAGGTCCTTCTGAAGAAGCTTGATCGCTTGAAGGAAGATCCTTCATCATGAGCAACTACGAGAGAGAAGCATCAATCAGGCCACTGGTTTTTGATGGAACAAACTTCGTATATTGGAAGGTAAGAGTTACTGCCTATCTTCAATCTCTTGGTACTGAAGTCTGGGATATCATAGATATAGGGTATACTTTTCCATCAGCAACTCCTACAGATGCAGACGAGAAAAAGAAGTATGAAACAAATGCAAAAGCAGTCAGTACCCTATTAGGATGTATATCCCAATCGGAATTCATGAAGGTAATGCACTATAAATCCGCAAAAGAGGTATGGGACAAAATTGTCACGAGCTATGAAGGAGATGAACAGGTAAAGTGTGCCAAACTTCAAACTCTCAGGATTCAGTATGAGACTCTCAAGATGTATAATTATGAAAGTGTGGCTAACTATTTTCTTCGGGTAGATGAAGTTGTTAATTGTATGAAAAATTTGGGTGAAGAAATAAAAGAGGCTATTGTGGTTGAAAAGGTTCTAAGATCATTGTCCCCCAAGTTTGAATCTAAAGTATCTGCAATAGAAGAAAAGGAAAATCTACGAATTCTTACTATGTCTCAGCTACATGGAATTCTAACTGCTTATGAAATGAGGAAGGGAGGTCCATCAGATAGAAGAGAAGTTGCTTTCAAGGTGTCAGGCAAAGGAGATTATTATGAAGCAAGTCACGTACCAGAAGAAGAAGAAGAAGAATCAAATTTTGTCAGAAATCTTCAAAGGGGTTCTGGAAGGTTCAGAGGTAAGTTACCTTTTAAATGCTTTGCTTGTGGAAGAGTAGGTCATTATGCTGCAAAATGTCCTTATAAGGATAAAGGAAAGGAACCTGCTAGATGGAACAAGAAACAGGGTGCAAATAAGAAAGCTACTACACTCATGAAGATAGTGATGGTCTATCAATAGTGATGAAGATGAACGAGGTAATGAATATAAACTGTTAATGGCATTTGAAGATGATGATTATATGGATGCTATAGATGTGGATAACCTTTTTGAAGAAATTACTAGACTCAAGAGATGTATAGAAGAAAAGAATATGATCATTGATACTCTACAATTTCAAATTCATGAAAAGGAAAAACATTTTGAAAAGTTAGAAGGTGAAATTGTTGCTCTTAGAAAAGAGATTGAGAAAACAAAAGCTATTAATCTTAAGTTTGTCAA
>APFE030323866.1:6129-26646 GCA_000404065.3 Pinus taeda | reverse complement strand
CAGTTCAGAGGCATGTAGCCACCACATCTCTTCTCATAGATAAGCTACCATCGCCCTAGCTAGTTTATTTCTATTTCTGTTTATAAGCATATTTCAGTGTTTTACATTAATGAAATGAAGTATTATTTTCGATGCATCTCTATGTTTATGGTTATCTCTGTAATTTATTGTGTTCATGTTTAAATCTGGATCAGTGGTATCGGAGTGGTCTGCTTTTTCTTTGTTTTTTCTTTGCATGTACGCAAGGAGGTCGGGATATAAAGAGTTAGGGCTTGAACTGATCGAACCTTTGCAAGACCAACGTCACAAATAACAATGGCATCCCATGGAAGATGAAAAGAAAGATAAGGGAGTAGGAGATCCTATCAAAATCTTGCTCGAAGAAGCCCTCAAGTGACAAAGGCACACGATGATGGACAACTTTTCCTAGATCCTTTAGTAGCTACTGTTATCGGGAAATCTAGTGTCTATGCAGAGCTGCTAGTCCCACTAAGATGGGTAGCTATCTTATAAACAAACATATTAAAGTTTCTTTTGTTTTCCTTTAGGAGACGTAGATAGGAGAGGAGAAAATAATACCAACCTCAATCTTTCACTTGGTTCCCTACTTATTCCTTATCCCCTCTGATAGATCTTTGCCACTCCTTCCTTGATTACTCTGCTTCAAAGAGTACATGTAAAGTCAAAGAAACATAATACCTTCAAAGTGCACAGATATACAATCGTAAACAATATAGGACCAGATATATATTGACCACACAAATGCATATATTATGAGACATACAAGAATCTGGAAGAAAACATGAATAGCTTTATTGATATAAAGATTAGAAGAGAGGATTACAACCCATTGATCTAACCCAATGTCATCCTCCCAGCATGAAAGTCCTTCTTCACCTCATGAAAACCTTAGATCACCCAACACTATGATGTTCCACCAGGAAACCAACAACACTTCCTTACAAGATACACGATTCCAGCCTTTGGATCTCTCAGATGAGGGATCCATATATAGATGATTACAGGGGGTGAGTGAGCTTCTCGGATTTTGATTAGTGTCCTCTCTTTGATAGTTCTTGATTCCACTTGGAGATTCATGATCTCTTACTCATCCCTGGGCGAATTCAGAGAGGCAAGTGTCACAAGAGAAGTTTCTGGAAGATTCCATGATCATCCACCTCGCAAATTGTCTCTGCCATTTGTCTACCCTAACCCATCGTACCCTACAGAAGGGAGTTTTAGTATTCATCACACTTTTTGCATGTCGCATGTGAGATATATCACACCCTTTGGACTAAGTAGTCTGTATGGTCCAGTTTTGACCAGTTCTAAGCAATTTTTTGTGGAGAACTTCTGGGAGATGATGTAATCAGCTGACCTTGTTCCTTTAGGGTATGAAACAACATTTTTAGGGACTCAGAAGCCCTTGGTTTATGGACATATATGATTGGGGTTGCAACTCCCAAATATGTCTATAACAGTTGCCCCCTAAAGCATGAGGTTGAAAATCTTTTGATGTCGAGTGAAATGCTTTATCATGAGAATCCAAGGTTTTTCGAACTAGAAGGCGACGTGTAATAAGGTACAATACAACACATTATCTTCATAACATTTTCATGATCTAGTTGAGGCGGGCATTCCCATGCTCAGCTTTATAAATTCATTTTCATGTACATAGGATAGACAACCGTCTGTGTGGCAGACTGATGATTCTGATAGAGCCATCATCCTTTGATTCGAATGATCATCTGTGCAGCAATGATGTGCATTTGATGTCTTTATTTTCTTGAATATATTGCAGCCCGAATGGGTGAAACTAGATCTGGGGTCTTCAAACTCATCCAATCTTCGCCCGAAGTACAAGTCGGTCCATGTGAAAAATGTTCTGGAGTCGAACATGGAAAGACATCACCTGATTACCAGCCAATGATGTAAGTTGTTAACAGGCATGAGAGGAATCACCGATAATGATGATGACCCTCAAGGTAATACAATACAATTTTCATGGTGTGAAAATGGGACTTGGCATCGCACACCACGCAAAATCTTCCAGTCGAAGGCCATTGATGTAAACCTATCGCCGGAAGTGAGAAACTTGCCATTGAGGCATGCAAGCTTCAAAGTACTCAAAAGGTTCTTCCTAGATCGACTTCTTGGATAATGAGCTGTCGTCGACAAGAAGTAACCCATCATAGGAGGGCCTTAATGAATCCCACATCTACGACATGGAACGAAGCAAATGATTTTGCAAAGGTGAAAACGATATGATGATATAGGGTTCAGGGTGGCGCTCACGAAAGAAAGAAGGGCGAAAGTATTGCAGCGGATGAGACACAAGATGGGTTGGTGAATTCTCTGATCGACTTCTCCTGAACATATAGGCAACACTGAAATGGATTGGTAGCACTAACCCCAAAGATGGATCGTACGACGGACCAATGGTATTATGACCGGTGAAAGAAATAACCCAACCCGACTCAATCATGGTGATGGAGTGAAAGTGTCATGTTCGAGAGTGAGTCGCTACCAATAAATTTTGTTCAAGTTTTCTTCCAAAATTTTTCCCCACTCATTGCTGACTAGTACCTCTTTATTTTTTATCAAGCTTGAGGAGGATAACATGTGCTTGTTCTATAATTTTCCCTTCAAGAAAAACCATCGTTATGTTTTAATGAGCCTAGCAACAATGAAACTCATTCTTGTCTCTATGGACAACTTTGTCGCTATTGGTTTTAATGAGTTTAACGACAAAGAAAACTCGGAACTTTTTCAATTTTAGAGAGTTTGAAAAGGGATGGAAAGGAAACTCTAGTAATCCTTTTTCGTCATATAATCCCCTAAGTCCGAAAAATATTAAATAATTTTAATGAGCCGAAAAAGACAAGCACTCGATATTTTTGTGTAATAATAAAAAGATTAAAATCTAGAGGAGGGATAGCACTTGTGATAGCTTTAACAAGATAAAGAGGCTAATTGCTCGGGAATATTTTCATATTTTACGACTCAGATGAAAAGAGACTCATTTTTTGAGGAATGAGTGATATTTTCGAGTAGCACCTGATTCTAGGTAAGGTTTGGAATTTTCCAATCACGACAATGTCACAAGGATGGCTAACAGAATCACTCGTCATAGTTGTTCCTAAAAAGGGTAAACAATCAAATGGAGGCGTATGATCGGCTAAAATAGAGTGGAGGTGATGGTAAGAACACGACCAGGGCTCAAAAGCTGATGATAATGCATTCAGAATGCTTATTTACCATAGGTTGGTTTGTTTTTTAATGAGCTTAAACTTTGGGGGAACATTTGCTCATCGCTTAGGTTTAATTTTTAACGAGATTGAACTTTGCATAAAAACTACTCATGCTAGTTGTATAATAAGGATGTCTCATTGATAGGTTCCATTTTTATGGAGCTTGCACCACTCGAAGCTTTGCTCCGTATCCTTTCTTTATGTGAGCTAGGAACGACCAATCCTATGAGTTTAAAGGGTCGAGAATCTACAAATTAAGAAAATAAATGGTCGCTCTTCACTTGCATTCAAAATGGTTTGCATGCCCCCAAGTATAGTGAAATAGAATTTCTAGGCTACCATATAGAAGTTCTTGCATTTGCAAGATAGTTTCCATCTGCGTAGTAGACAGAAACACTTCCCAGCTCAGTCCATTTGAACAAAGGTGATTCTAGCTCCAACCACCTAACCTTGACGAGGGAATCTTATTCTCGTCTATTCCCATTTTCCTAAATGGACGGGTGTCACACTAGCCATATATCCTTCACGGAAACCTACCATATACCTAAAGTTTCCCTGCCAAAGCAGACCAAGGTGCATGCCCCCTGGGTTTCAGTCATGGCCACCGAATTACTCACGCTCATCAAGTGGACGGACTCGAGATTGATGAGACATTCCTTCCGTGAAAAGACCAGTTAGGGATGGCATTTTACTATTAGCTATGTGTGAGCCGTGGAATGAAAGCTGGTCCACGAGCTAGACCACTTGGCCTTCATGTGGAAAACACATTACTCGAAAGAGTGAGGAGACAATGGCTCCCATGCTATAAGTAGAGTCATGCCCAAGGAGCAGATTATAATATAAAGGTCATCGGACTACCATTACGTTCAGATACACGGTTTTCCCTCTCAAAGTTATAGGCAAAATTGGAAGGATCCCTAACGGTCGACTTGTTCCTTTGTCAAAGCCTATTAGGTTTCACATCTCAGGTAGAAGCGATGGCGAACCAAGGGCTTTCCAAGTAGTTCAGGAAAGGATACTCATAGAATCCCCTTCATCTATGATGGTACCGACCATGATCATTCTGTAAGCTTGTACAATGATTTGAAATGGTACATCTCGATGATAGTGGTCCTCTTTGCAAATGACACATGGATATTTGGGTTTGGATGGTGCAATGTGTGGATTTTCATTAGATGATGCACGGTTACCCCTTTTTTCCTTTGGCTCCTTCTTTTTCTTCCCCTTCTCCTTCTCCTTTCTTCTTCTTCTCAGTTACTTGGTTTTTAGCTTTACCAACTTCACCAAGTGAAGAGGAAGGAGGGGAGGGAGAAAAAAGTGAAGCAGAAGGTTGGGGGGTAACTCTAGTATTATTTAGTTGTTGACTTGATTGCTCAGGAATCGTGGTGTTTTGAACGACAGAGGTCGAGAAGAGCCATATTGGAAAGCTGATTGTCAGTCCTGGGAGGGACAATGTGGCCATATGAGGTGCACCGACATCTCCCCAAGAGGAGAACGGACTAGGATTTCCTCCAAGGGGAAATAATTGGTTAGTGGATTCCATTTTCCTCAACCTAAGATGAGTGAGGGAATAGTGACGTTATTCTGATTAAAATAAATTTTATGACGCTTTGACACAACTTGCTTTTTCAATTTTTAAGAGTCAACAAGAATCTAAAGATGACTCTATTTGCCTTCGATTTTTAATGAGCTTGAAGTGACAAGTGCTGAGAGGGACATTCTCATTTAAGGAGTCTAAAAAGGAATGAAAGAGACTCCTCTGGAAATCTAGACAGAGGGATTACCAAACCAATTGCAAAACTATAGAATACTTTTTACGGTACGGAAATCAATCTTCCTGAATGTTGTGTTCTGTGCATTGCGATCGATAGGGTAGTAGACACGGATTCCTAAGGATAAAGGATATAGCCTATTATGGTCTCCCAATATATATTCAATGGTATGTGGGAGCACAAGCTCATATAGGCACTTTCCATATCAAGGAGGAGGAATCACCCAACCTACAATGAAAGCAATAGTTACAAGGCTTTACGATGCCATAATACATCTCTAGCCTAGACTTCTAAATGTTGTGCGTTAGGTTCCAAACTGTTTTTATGTTCATTGAATTTATTTTTCAGTTGATCTTTCTTAAGACGTTTTCCTTTGAGGCTCACCGCATGATGTAGATATACAATTCCAAAAATGCAATATAAGATGATAAGGAGTCATTTAATCTTCTTTTTCCAACGAAAATCCTAGCTACTAAGGAAAGAGAAGCGAGATTCTTTCAACATACAGCAGAGAGCACACACTAGATGCACTTTCCTAAATCAAAATCAACAAGCAGTCTAAATGAAAATGCACATGCATGTATTTGTTTTCACTTTCGTAATGTGTGAATGACCAAAAGAATGCTAAGTATAAATCTGAATCGTTTCAAGTGAGAGTACTAATGATTTTCCCTTCAAAAGACGAAAGAAAGATAATGAAGACACTTTGCGATTCTGAATTGAAAATTGTTTTCGACACTTGAAAAACTATTAATTCAAATCAAATACAAGAGTAATAGTGTAATTGACCATCAAGAATAGTAGGATTCTTTTCCTTGACTGAAAATGACACTTGCGACACTTCCAAATAAAAAGACGACAGTTTGATTACACTACTTCTTTGTAAAGGAGGACCGTAAATGGCGAACAATACATAAAAACATTTACAGTTCTTTGTACAATGGAGGCTGAATGATGCAAAGGAAGGGAGTTTCCACAGTGGTATACTAGCCACAGACAACAAACTCCTGACTGAAGAGAGTGAACAAAAAACCAAAATCTTGAAGCAAAAGAAGTCTTATCTAATCATCACACCTATAACACAGGGAAAGAGCAATGCATCTCACCTACTGCACAGGCGAGGTGTGATGCATCCAGATTCCCAAGAGGAGAAGGTGCGATGGTCCAGGGACGAGACTTAAACTTGGTTCTTCGTTACAGTTTGCAGCTTAGTTCAGGGATTTAAGCCAAGATAATGATAGTCAGTAAATGCAAATTACAGGGGCTGATCTAATGAGGCTACTTTAGCCACCACCAGGGAAATTAGGATGTTTGCAAATCAATTGTTCAGTTTATAAACAAAACACGGAGATAGACTAAAGCAGCATTGATCTACTTTGCACTAATGTAGTTCGAAGGCTAGCTAGCTTGACTTCAGGCTCCGTCTGTCATTTATAAAGTAAGCAAATATAGACAAGCAAAAAATATATCCGCTCCCCAAGAGAGTCACCATTTTGTTATCTAGAAATCTAGCGTCTATGCAAAGCTTCTAGTCCCACTAAGACGGGTAGCTATCTTAGAAACAAACAGATTAAAGTTACTTTCATTTTCAGAAGTAGATAGGAGAGGAGCAAAGAATACCAACCTCAATCTTTCATTTGGTTCCCTGCTTGTTCCTTCTCCCCTCCGACGGATCTTTGTCACTCCTTCCTTGATTACTCCGTTTCAAAGAGTACTTGTAAAGTCAAAGTAGCATAATACCCTCAAAGTGCAGAGATCTACAATCATAAACAATATAGGACCAGATATATATTGACCACACAAATGCATATATTATCAGACATATAAGAATGTGGAGGAAAACGCGAATAGCTTTATTGATATAAAGATTACAAGAGAGGATTACAAACCATTGATCTAACCCAGTGTCATCCTCCCAGCATGAAGGCCCTTCTTCACCTCATGAAAAGATTAGATCACCCAACACTATGATGTTCCAACAGGAAACCAACAACACTTCCTTACAAGATACGAGATTCCAGCCTTTGGATCTCTCGGATGAGGGATCCATATATAGATGATTGCAGGGGGGTGAGTCAACTTTTTTGATTTTTGTTAGTGTCCTCTCTGTGATAGTTCTTGATTCCACTTGGAGATTCATGATCTCTTACTCATCCCTCAGCAAATTCAGAGAGGCAAGTGTCACAGGAGAAGTTTCTGGAAGATTCCATGATCATCCACCTCACAAACTGTCTCTACTATTTGTCTACTCTCGCCCATCGCACCCTATAGAAGGGCTTTTCAGTATGCATCGCACTTTTTGCATGTGGCGGGTGAGATGCATTGCACCCTTTGCACTGAGGAGTCTGTATGGTCTAGTTTTGACAAATTCTGAGCAGTTTTCTATGGAGAACTTCTAGGATATGATGTAATCAGCTGACCTTGTTCCTTTAGGGTATGAAACAAGACTTTTAGGGACTTAGAAGCCCTTGGTTTATGGACATATATGATTGGGGTTGCAGTTCCAAAATATGTCTATAACCGCTACCCATGGGGCGACGCATTGGCTTCCAACAACTACTCTCGAAATGCTACACCGTTTAAGGTACAAGCTAATTTTGAAATCCCCATATTCGAGGGTCAGATGACACAGATGTTGTCGATAAATGGTTCAATCTGCTAGAGGGTTATTTTTCTTTTCATGAATTTTCGAGTCGTGAAAAGATTATTTTTCACTCTTCTCAAAGCAGCCCCCCACGTCAAGGACTCGTGGGAATGTTCCACCACACCCACTTGGAATTCATTCTAGGGTGCCATGAAGGAGCAGTACTACCTTGTCGAAAGCTATGAGATTAATACATAAAGTGGACCATGCTACAGTAGGGAAGGGACCAAGACGTGCTAGAGTTTACCAATATTTTCCATACCCATTGCACAAAGTTGGGTATCAAGGATTCAAAGGAGCATTTGGTACTCAAATACCACGGATGCCTCCACAAGTACATCGAGGAAGAAATAGAATTCCTAAACATCTCCTCGCTCAGCATACTGATATGCCATCAAGGTTGAGAAAAAGTTTAAAGAGAGCAAGTGAGAGTTTGGATCTGGGAATCTGAAGCAAGGGAAAGGTTCCCCCAAACCGTAGAACAAAGGACAAAGCCAAGGTAGAGTAGCCCAAGACAACCCAAGAAAGCTGCAAGAAAATAACAACGTCGTGAAGCCAAAAAAGGATAGGAGAAAGTGGTGTGAGTTCCATAAGAGTTCCACTCACAACACAAGTGAGTGTTGGACCAAGCAGTCACTCATGGTCGAGCTAAGGGTTTTAGAATCAGATGCATGTTCTAACTCTGGGTGAGAACCCGACAAGGGGAATGAAAAAGGGAAGCAGATTATTGATGCAGAGCCCAATGCCACCGTTACCAACACAAAGATACAGAATGAAGAACGTGAAGATCCAGAGGAGGAGGAGCATATCTTCCACTCTGAGATGTGGGTAAAGGGCTCCCTGCTACAGTTCATTGTTGATAGCGAGAGCCGAAAGAACCTCACTTCGGTAGGGGTCGTGAAGTGGCTAGGCTTACCGACCATAGCACATCCACAACCATACACCATCGGGTGGCTTCACTAAGGACGGGATCTTCGTGTGAGCCAACATTGTCACCTTCCATACAGCATCAAGCCCTTCATGGATAAGGTATTATGTGAGATTTATCCCCTTGAAGTTTGTGATGTATTATTAGGACAACCATACTTGTGGAAGTGACATGTTGTGTATGAATGAAGGCCCTGTGCTGTTATTGTTACTTTGGGAAATAAGTTGCACAAGATACCAGAGGTAGCACCACCTACCACCATCTCTTTGGTTACTGCAAAACAATGCAATAAGCTCATTTCCAAAACCGGTAAATCTATTTTCTTGATGATACACCCTCAAGGAAAGAAGAATACGGTGGCCACGAGCTCTAGACAAGGCCCCTTTGCATGAAAAATACAGATGGAAAAGGTCGCGGAGAAGTACGAGGACATCTTTGCCTCCCCCGCAGGGGTTCCTTTGCACTGTGAGGTCAAGAACTCCATCGATCTGACCCAAGGTGCACCGATGCCCAATGGACCAATCTATTGGTGCTCCATTCTAGAGAACGATGAAATCAAGAGGTAGATTTAGGAGCTGCTACAGAAAGGTCACCTCCGTTCGAGTTCATCACCCTGTGGGAGCCAAATCCTATTGGTACAGAATAAGGATGGGACTTAGAGACTCTGTATTAACTATCGGGTGCTGAACAAGATCACTGACTATAATAGGTAGCCAATCCCACAGATTGATGACCTCCTGGACCAACCAAAGGGGGAAAAATATTTAGCAAGATTGGTTTGAGGTCAGGATATCACCAAGTACCAATCAAACCGTCTCATGTGTGGAAGACTGCCTTTAAATCCAAGGAGTGCCTTTTTGAATGGTTGGTTATGCCTTTGAGATTGACGAATGCTCCTCCAACCTTCATGAGGCTAATGGATGACATCTTGTGGCCATTCACCAACTCATTTGTAGTGGTATACTTGGATAACATCCTCATCTTCAGCGAGGGTGGGGAATAACGCCTCCACCACATCCGACAGGTTCTCCAAACACTACAGAAACATAAGTTATGTGCCAATTTAGAGAAATGTAATTTTGGCATGACCCAGGTTCAGTATCTTGAATACAGTGTTGATGAATAGGGGGTGCATGTGGATCTAGACAAGATCCAATTCATTCGAGATTGGCCATCTCCAACCACTCTCACAGAGCTCTGCAACTTTCTAGATCTTGCCAACTTCTACCGCAAGTTCGTGTTAGGAATTTCTCATATCACTTGGCCCTTCAGTCAAGTCACCAAGGGAGGAGTGCAAACAAAATTGTTTCGGTCTGAATCTCAACTGAAGGCATTCACAAATTTGAAATATCGCCTATCCTCGACACTAGTGCTCACATTACCACACATGCAGCAACCATTTGAGGTCGAGATAGATGCCTTTGACTATGATATTGGGGTAGTCCTTACCCAACACGGACATCGAGTGGAATATCATAGTGAGACACTTTGAGACACAATCGATAATTATCTCACTTATTACGAAGAGATGTATTCCGTTGTGAAGGCCTCCCAACAATGGAAGCATTACATTTTGGGGAAGGAAACGGTCATCCACACAAACCACCGACCCTTATAGTTCATACAGACCCAAGGGAAATTACAGAATGATCACCATGAGAAGTGGTCCACATACTTGCAACAATTCTATTTGAATATCAAGTATAAGAAGGGCAGCACCAATAATGTTGCAGATTGGCTCAGTTGACCACCGATCACGGAATTAACCACCGTGATCAAATAATGTGGGCACGAGACCTCTCATTTGCAACTTCTCTACATAAGCAACCCAGAATTTGGCCACAAACACCAGACACTATTGGAAAGTCAGCATGTTCTAGATTTTCACCTCCAAGATGCCCTGTTATGCCACTTGGGTCACCTTTGTTTTCCTTCAAGTGAGCGTGTCAAGATGATTTGGGAAGCACACTATAGTTGGGTTGCTCAGCATTTCGAGCTCGAGAAAATAGTGGGAGTAATTCAGAAGTATTTCTATTGGCTCAATCTTGGACACAATGTCGAGAAGTACATCACATCATGCACTGCCTATGCCATTGCCAAACTGACCATCAAGAAGCCAGGCCTCTATACCCTGCTACCTACCCCTAGTCGACCTTGGGAATCCATCTCCATGGATTACATGTGAGGCCTTCCTTCCACTAAGCATGGAAATGACTATGTTTTTGTGGTCGTCAACAAGTTCTCGAAGATGGCCATTATGGCGGCCTGCAACAAGAATATCATAGTACAAGCCACTACTAAACTCTTCTTTAAGCAAGTGTGGGTACACTTTGGGATGCCATAGTCTATTATATTAGATTTGCATAGCAAGTTCCTCAGTACATTTTCGTCAAGTCTCTCGTCAATCCTGGAGACCAAACTCACTAAGTCCACAACCTTCCATCCTCAAATTGATGGCTAGACAGAGGTTGTCAACACAATGATCATACACATTCTGCGCAAGTACAATTCAAAACATCCGTTCACATGAGATGAGAGCCTCCCCTATGTTCAAAATAGCTACAACCGGGCTCTCCACAGCTCGACTAGCCACAACCCTTTTTAGGTGGGCTTGGGATTCCAACCACTATGTCCCATTGAGGTGGCCATGCCATTTGTAGCTACTCATGCAGATTCGGCTCATGTCGAGTCCGAAGCAGATAAGGCAAACAAATTCATTGAGAACATCCAACATATTCAGGAGCAAGTCCATGACATTTTGGAGAAATCAAATGCCAAGTACAAGCAGCGACATCATCAACATCGGGTGCCACACAAGTTTCAGGTGGGCGACAAAGTCTAGTTGCATTCGCAAAAGGAATGCCTTACCAAAGCCTATCAAACACTTAGACCACACTGAGATGGTCCTTACACCATTGCCAAGGTTGTGGGAGACAAGGCATTTGAGCTCAGCATTCCCCCATTCCTTGGCCTGCAACTAGTGTTCAATGTTGACTGCCTTCGGCGATACTTTCCACCATTACTAAACACATCTCACATTGTAGAACAACTCACACCCCGAGAGTTGAATCCAGATTGCATGGAATAAGCTCCAATGGATCGGATCATGGACACATAGATCAAGCACACTCACGAGCGGAATATCCAACTATATAAAGTTGTCAAAGTAGGGAAACTCCTTGACCAGGGAGAAAGTTCAGTAGAAGTTTCCTCATCTCATGGAGGAACTCAACGTAATATGGGACCATGGATTCCTAAGGGGGGAGGAATGATTTAGGTGGATATTGGTGGCCACTCGCCATGTCCACTTGGACCTCCACCATTGTTTCTTTGAGCTTTTCAGTTTCCTTAATTGTAGCATAGTTTACTATTTTTAGCATTTTTTCGAGTCATGAACTTCGAGAGCCATTTTGAGGCCCTAAACGACGTCTTTTGGGGAAAAATGGAGCAACATGGGACCATGGATTCATGTTTCTCTTCACAAAGTCATAGTTCTGAGATAGATCTTTTTAACGAGATATTATTTGCATCAAAAAGAGATCATATGGGAACTTTACAACCCTGAGAAGTTGATGTACCAATTTACCCAAATGGGGCCCACACTTTGGTGTTTCATCTTCTAAGGTTAGGTTTTTGGATGTTTAGGGTTTTCCATTGTTTCTAAAAAATAAATAGGCCTTCGAGCCTCATTTTAACATAGTTGAGAGGCATGTAGCCACCACATATCTTCTGAGAGATAAGCTACCATCGCCCTAGCTAGTTTATTTCCATTTCCATTTGTAAGCATATTTTAGTGTTTTACATTAATAAAATGAAGTATTATTTTCGCTACACCTATGTGTTTATGGTTATCTCTGTAATTTGTTGCATTCCTATTTAAATCTAGATCACCTTGTTTAAGCTGACCTTCCTTGTCTTGACACCTTAGCTCTGATACCATGTTGAGAAATTTTGGGGCAAAAACATAAGGTTATTTATCTCTTTGATAAACATTTGTCATGTACTTTTACTTCACCTAATTAGCTTCTTATTTCAGTTGTTATTATTAGAGCTTTTATTCATCAAACAACTACCAAACCATAATGAACAATAATACAAAGGACAAAATATATAGGCTATCATCGAGGGCCAAAACCTCTCCAACTTTGACACGAAAACCCACAAGGGTTCTTCTTCTTCTAGAGTTTCCAAGTGACAAATTCCTAGACATATACCCTTGACAAAAGAACCATGTTAAAATTATTCATCAAGATATTTTATTCCTTCCAAGTCACTACTCGTCAAACAAACTAGTACACCTTTGTTTTCAACTTCTTCTTCAATTTCAACCTCTTATTACATGCTTGCATTTTTTGGTGTGCTTATAATTTTAGAGATCCCATGGGTATAAGGTGATTGGGGTAGATTTATGAGGATTCTCTCCTTCACTTGTCTTGGACACTTCTTTTGAATCCACGTAGAAAATAGACTTGTTCCTTGGTATCTATTTTGTCTCCTTCAAGGTATGCAATACCTAACTACACAAACCCTAGCTGCAATCACAAGTGTGAGAAGAATGACCCGAAAACAATGGTAGAAGGCTTCGATCTTCTTCTGCTTTTCTTGGCTTATCAAGAGGCTCCCTTCCTTTCCTATTCACAATTATATCCTTTTGGTGGGTCCTTGATGAATGATCTCTTGAGCGAGGTAGATTCCTCACATATATAGGCTCCTCTCCCATTATATTAGGTTGGCTTGTCATCATTCCTAACTTGACACGTCCGTCTAGATAGGTTGATCGCTCCTTTTGAAGGTTGACTTGTTGCAACACTTGTGATGAGGTCTTGGAGGGTTTTTTCAATCTAACATTAACTAATACAATATGTAGCATGGCCCAAGTGGGTCTTCCAAACATGAAAATGATTTTAAGAACTTGAAGACTCGATGAAAAGCCCTAGGAACTCATAATGGAAGCTTGGCCTAAAAAAAATGTTCCTTGATTATGAAAACCATGCCTCAAGAACAACAATAATACATTTATTTTTCTCATTACATCAAAGATATAAAATCACGATTACATATGTCATTTATGAAGACTAAACCTAGTTACATATTTCAAGAGTGCACAACAAGGAACGAATAGAGATGTGCTTTATTGTTCAATAATTAATTGAAATATCATAAGTCATCAAGGAGAGAGGGGGTAACTAGACCTAATAGAGTGAGTGTCAACCTCCAAATCAAATGAATAAGGGCTTAGGTTGGGCTCCGACTAGGTGGTCTCCCTTATATGTTGAGGTGGTCATTTTTCGCCATCAACACAAACACAATAGTACGACTACATGAGAACGAGATGGGGTAATGGAACCACACTATATTCCTACTCATGAACATGTTGTTGATATTCTAACAAAGAAATTTCCATACAAGAAGCTTGAGTACTTAAGAAGCAATATTTGTTTGGTAGACATCTCTTCTTTGAGTGAGAGGGAGTGATGATGGAAGATACATTATTTTCTTCATATGTCATGCACTAGATCAATATTAACAATCATAATTCTTTGTGAAGGCCATGCAAAAAGAAGAGGTTCTAGAGGATTTTATGAGGAGCTAAGATTGAAACTTGTTGAGGATTAGAAAATCTAAGATAGAAACAGACTTGTATATCAATACTCTTTGAGGATGAGATAGGGAATCCAAGATAAGAGTAGTACAAGCAGATTGATATTCTTTGAGGATTAGGAATCAAAGATAAGAATAGCAGTAAAAAGACAGAATCTTTGAACATCTAGATGGGGTATGTGCCTTTAGAGATAGTTTGGTATGTCACTTAAAGACTTCAAGTATGATGTTCTCATAAAAGTTGAGTTCATCAATTAGAGACCTCATTCACAATGTTGGTTATGATATTGATGCTTAATCCATGGCTTGTCAATTTGAATTTTTCTTATTAGAATGCTTTAATTTAAGATTCCTTATACTTCATGATGGGATTATAAATACCTCTATAGTTAAGAGGATGTGTTCGAGAATGTAACTAGATTAGGCCTTCATAATGACCTTTGTAAGTATGACATTGCATATCTTGTATATAAAAAGAGAAAAATATTTTTTATTTGTCAAAGTATGGCTTTCATTCTTAAGTCTAGGTAAAATCTTATTTTTCACTATTCTATGTCTTTCTAAGTCAAAGAAGATGTTTTTTAAAGTATTAAAGTCCCATTTGGTTGAGATCTGAAGACTGAGCAAGAGAATTGTTGAGAACGGTTGTCTTGTTTGGGATTAAGACACAGATGCGGACATCACTTGATGGAAGTAACTTTAACTTCTTCAAATCAGAATAGAAGTGACCCACACGTCAATTGTGTTACATGTGATTCTTCCGAAGCTCCAGGTGAGGGTTTCCACAGAGTTCTCAGTTCTACAAGCATTTCATTCATGAATTCGGTTACATGTAATTCATGAATTCTATGCAATTCTTCCGAAGCCTGTAAACGCTCCAATTAGGGTTTCCACAGAGTTCGAAATTTTAATGTATTATTGGATGTCTTCATTAAACAATAAATCTGTGCGAGGCATAAGCAGAGTGGTTCTCTTCTCTAATTTCAACTCTGTTATCTCCTTTCGACTCAGGCAATTCCAAAAATGGGCAGTAGAAACCCAAACTTTAAACAGTCATCCTTGAGCAGGATGCTTGTTGACACGTTATTATTGTGATTCCTGCGTTTCATTCTGTTTTTCATATCATAATTGCAAGACGCACCTATACCTGCAAAGCCATGATTGAACCAGTATTTTCAATCGAAATGCAACAATATACCTATATCGACAGTTAAAAGTCTGTAGCTGTGGACAAGCATTACAAGTTTGAGCACTGACTGGCAGTCCATCAGCTTGTATTTCATTATTCATCACAGCTTACTTCACATGAAAAGAAAGCCTTTGGAATACTTGTAATTTCCTTGAAAATTGATAGAGATGTAGCGCTGATGAATTTCAAGGTACCCAAAAATTGTAAATTCCAGGGGATGCAAGTATTTGTGACAGGTTGCAAAACCAGAAGTCAGCATTTTCTTATTGGAGATCTATAAAGAGATGTCAGCGTGCTGAACTAAAACAAACATGGCTATTATGAAGATTAAACTTTTGCATTGTTAATAGATTCACTTCTTTGCATTTTCAAAGTTTCAGTCGTCAATTCCGGTGCTTTTATTAACATTATTAAAAAAGATAATGGTGACAAAAACCAATGTGGCTTTTATTAAAATTAGAGTTGAAAAGTTAGGAAAGACGCGCAACAACTGATAGTTTTATATCTCGAAATTTAAACTACACGCCACTTTTTCTCCTGTGAAATGCATCTTGGTGGAAGGCCGTAACAATCAAAGTCAAATCATCTAACAGTTAATGAAGCAATTGGACACAACCAACTAACAACCATCTCGATAAAATCAAATCAATTACCAACTATCCTAATCGAAATTGTTTTACAACTTCTATGAAAACGTTAAAAGTCCGCTCCTGAAATGATCCAAAGCAGAGGCGTAATGAAGGCTAAATGAAAGATAATATATATGAAACAGAATGATAAACCAGTATTTTCAATCGATAAACAGAATGATAATATTATAGATAAACCAGTATTTTCTCATATCATTTTCGACTAGCATATTCTAAGTTCCTTATTAAAACGTCTTAACATATTAAACTCACACATTAAAAAAAACTCTTCACTATTTTTTTTTGTTAAGTTGCCTATTAAAATTCTTTTATAATTTGCTTAATGAATATCTCCTTTTGGTATTTCATATAATCTTTTATTATAACATCTTAACATGTTAAACTCACACATAAATAACCTTTTTTTTAAGTTGCATATTAACTTAATGAATATACTCACACATAAACAACCTATACATGCAACATATAATAACAACCGATACATGCAACCTATAATCTAAACACTGGTTTAATATATTGCCAAGTAGAGTATAACATATAACATATGAGGCCTGTGTTGAATGCTACACCAGCCTTGACAAGTCACTATGTGTATCAGTATTGCATCACCACGTATTCCTCTCATAATCATCATATATATCATCATATATATTCAAGTATTGATGAATGGATTCTCAAACTTGTATAGACCTTTGTATTCTGGGTATGTTTACTTGATAGTAGTATTTGATATATGGGTTGTAATTTATTATAATCTATATAATATGTAATATTGGGTGGATTAATTACTTAAATATGTTTTATGTTTTGAAGTTCTTTTTAATTATGAATGGAGATTCTTTTGAATAATATCTAGGTTTCGAATAATGTGCATAATTATATTTTGTGTAGCCACTATGAGAGGAAAATCAATAACATATTTTCGAACTATAAATGCAATGAATAGAAACTGTTTTGAACAATATATTACTAAGCTATCATTTCTATAGTTACCATGAGAGAAAAATCAATTACATACTTTTAGGGTAATAACTTTCATATGAGGAAACATATCAGGTATGGGAAGACAGAATAATCACATGGTAAGAATTGAAGTGAGAAAATAATCACATAATCACAAAACCAACTTAATTTCTAGTGGGAATATAATATCTTGTTTAGAAGTAGACTTTATCACTCTAGTACCTTCCATGTTTATCTGCCCATAGGGTACATCAAATGCATGCAATCAAAAATTATTTCAAAATACATTTCTAACCTAGAGCTCCTTATTACAGCAATGCAGATTTAGAACATTCCTAATGAGCTAAGTTAATACCCTAATCTGTTGGAACATTCCTAAGTTAATACCCTAATCTATTGGAACATTCCTACTAAGTCTATCTATGCACTCTGCTGCAAGCAACAATAGTATTAATTTGTCTCCTCCTCCTGATAGAAAACTCAGCACTTCATTCTTAGATCTGAACTGACGCCCTGTCATGGGTTCATAATAAAGCTGTAAATAAACACACAATTGTGATGGTCAGATATAATAATATAATTCTCAACTACATTAATAGGAATTAACTTTTAAATATTAGAAATCACTAATAAGTTGAAATTCTCAATGGTGCCTACTTCAAATATACTATTTTGTTACTTGACAATTTTTTTGAAATTTTGCTATACAAAGGTATTTAAAAATAAAACACAAGCACTCCATCCTTGGCCTTACGAGGAGAACAATGCCTTATCAATCTTTCCACTCCTTCTTACTCTTACTTCATAGCCCCACCCTTCTAGGAGCCAATAAGGCCTCTGGTCATTCCTTTCTGCCATGTGTTTGCCCTGTACCATGCAGTGTTATAAAATTTAATTTCACAAAGTATTTTGGCATTTCATTTATTTTTATAGTGATTTGATTCATTTAATATAAAAAAAAATGCCCCTTCCAATTAGATTCACCAAAATCTGTCCAAATTTGGAAGAAATGAGATATTGAAGAGATGTGTAAGGGAGGAGGGGGTTTTTGACTGCATGTGAGCATGCCATGATGGACCCTATGGGGGCCACCTTGTTTCTAAGAGAAAAACCTTCAAAATTCTTCATGTTGGCTACTATTTGTCTACTCTACACTAACATGATATGAGGTACACTAGGGGATGTGATGAGTGCCGAAAGAGACCAAAAGGATACTAAAGTATGAAATGACTGTGCAAACTCAAGTGAGCCATTTGAGAAGTGGGACATGGATTTCATTGGACCAATTGATCCCCATCCAAATAAAAGACATACATCATTATGTGCACTAATTATTTGATAATGTGGTCTAAAATAAAGCCAATAAAGGAAGCAACATAGCACAAGGTGGCCAAGTTTCTACCTGAAAACATCTTTTGTGAAGGGAGGGGCTCAATTCACTTCACTTCAAATTTAATTGAGGGAATCATGGAGCAACATCATATAAGCAACAAAAAATTCACTCCATATCATCCTCCAACAAATGGGTAGCTCCACCTCATGAATAGAGATTTAGAGAAAATATTGAATACATTTTTCAATAGCACCATAAGTGATTGGCCAACCTCACTTTGGACTCCACTTGGGCCAATAATACTAGGTAGAAAACCACCAGTAGTTTCACCCCCTCTGAGTTGGTTTATGGAAATAAGGCATTGTTGTCTATTAATAATGAGTACATCACGCTAAGAATGGCAAAAAAATTGGACTGAGACATCACTAATGTCCAGAAAGATAGCTTGCAACAACTCAATGCTCTTGATGAGCTTAGAATGTAGGGCCTCATGCATAGTGAGGTGGTCCAATCTACATGACAAAAAAATCAGAATGAATAAGGAACCATCATTTCCTTGATTTTGGGAAGCTACAAGATTTTCTAGAAGTTACTACAAAATCATTAGCCAAAATAACTAAACTTTAAAATAAACTTCCATCCTTAAAATTTTCCCTAATAAAAAATAATAATTAAAACCAAATTAACTATCTATCCATCTATTTCTTCTAAACTAACTATACTATATTGGTTCTTGTAAACTAACTATGCTATATTCTGTCACATTCTTGTTGCGGTCAGAGTCCTGATCTGCTATTACTCATAGTACATGGGGCCAGACAAGCATCTTGCTGGCAACGAGGGATGGAATATTGACGAAGTGCGAAATTTTTTATTACACAATAGGATAGGAACAATACATCATCGAGTGAAGGGACATGGTTGTCTTGTCGGCGTTTCTTCCCATAAGGGCTTAACGGGAGGCTCTATCCCGCAAAAAAATCCTCTTCGTACATTCCATAGACTATCCCTATATAACATATTGAGAATCTTCCTTGGACGGTAGTTGATAGCAGAGTGTTGATTGGCCACAGGTAACGGGAGAATCTTCCTTGGATGTCGATTGGCCACAGGGAGGGGGTTTATGCTGCTAGCAAGAATTCCCTTGCATTGAAAGTGGTGTCCGGGTTGCCACCGCATTCCCTTGCATTGAAAGTGGTGTCCGGGGAGCCACCTCTCACGCTCGAGGATGATTCCTAGCGGAAAATCTTGAAAAGGATTAAATTGAAGGCATTAATGGCCGGCGGAACCATTTGAGAACGAACGGAGAACAAATGAAGCCATGGGTGGAGGCATGGTGTTTCCTCGCGAGATCAACCTTCTTTTTAAAGGAGGGATCTGCATATATTTCTTGTGCACTACAGACTAATGAAGCAATGGGTGGAGGTTTGGTGTTGCAGGAATCTGCATACATTTTTTGTATACTACAGACTAATGAAGTAATGGGAACTACAGACTAATGAAGCAATGGGTGGAGGCTTGGTGTTTTTTGGTGAGATCAACTTTCTTTTTAATGGAGGGATCTATATACATTTCTTGTGCACTGAGTAGTAATGAAGCAATAGGTGGAGTTTTGGTTTTTTTATGGCCCTAAATATAGTCCAAAGATGTTATGCTCTTAACCTGCAAATGATACCCAAATACACAATATGCGAAGAAAAGAGACCTATAACACAGAACATACTAAGAAAAGATACCAAGAACAAATAATTCAGAGAGTAATTTTCACTTGCCTCTTCGAGTAGCAACCTCGTAGCAAAGTCCAATAGTCTTCCACTAGCAACCTCGCAGCAACTTCCAATAGAGCTTCCACTAGCAACCTCGCAGCAACTTCCAATAGAGCAGAGCTCGATAGATTACAAAAATAAGACAGGATGCTCCTAGCATTAAGTTTCTATCCTTTATATATATTACTCCTACTTGTAATATCACCTGCGGCCAATAGAGTGTATTACTAATACCATCTATCTAATACTACTTCCCATTTGCAACTAACTAGGGTTCCTTTATTAATTGCGCATTAACCAATTATAATTATTAATATGGTGTTTATTGACTCTTGACTATGACGTGGTAGAGGGTTAGGGTATGACGTGGTAGAGGGTTATGGTGCGACCCTAACAAAAGATCAACCTTTTTTCTATATA
>APFE030323858.1:42404-74955 GCA_000404065.3 Pinus taeda | reverse complement strand
ACCAATCAATTCCTCTTCATCTTCAGACCTCAACAACACTTCGTGAATTTTATCATCAACAATTTTATTTTCAGGACTTCTTGAAAATTCATGAAACAAAGATTTTGAAATGTTTGAAGTACCTGGTATATCAGAAAATCTTTGTTTACTCCTTGAGATGATATTAGGATTCTCCACAGGACTAGGTGGGTTTGGGTCAGGATTACTCCGTGTATATCTTCCTCTCGAAGCCACCTTTTAAACTTTAAGAATTAATGGAGTCACCAAGGTAGATTGCAGCCTCGAAAACCACTTTGAACTCCTGCTACCTTCAGAAATTCAACCTTAAAATTTCGGGAATGAGTAATCTTCAGACTCCCGGCAGACGCACCAAAATGTTATCACAAAATCAGTACTGATGGCTGCTAATCAGTTAGACTCTATGTAACTATTTCAGACCAGACTCTTGGCTAAGGATTAGCCTCCCTAACCTGAGAGGGCTCTCTCAAAATAAACTACTGATTTATCATTAACACAAAGAGGGCTAACTCTTGAAATGAAAACTTAATAAACATGCTGGTTGGACAGACAACATAAGATTTCTTCCATTGGGCTCATGGAGTCAAACACCATTTCAGTAAACCATAAAACTACTCATTCATGGAAGTCAAGGCATGTAATGTTTAAACACTCAAAACATCTCTCAAAAGAACCTCAACTCATAAATATACACAGGAAATCTGAGCACTAGGTGAATTCAGAGTGATTGTATATCTATAGAGCTGTAAAATATAAAGGATAAGACAAAACCACATACATCTTGAGCATTTGAACAAAGTATGAATCTTGAGAAGAAAAAGTAGTCCTTTCTATTACTGTAAAAAGTCTTTTTTACATAGGCCAATAAAACTCTGTTTTTTTCATAAACATCCAACCCCCATTACATCAAAGTTTCATCTATATATAGAAAAACATTCTTAACTACTTTGAGCCTCCTCCTCCAGCATGAGGGGAGCTCGATGATTGTCATTAACTACCCCTATCTATTTTTAACAGACTCATTAAATACACTAAGTATTAAGCTGTAATTACAAAGAGTCCTAATCAAACTTAAACTCTAATTCTATTCTCCTCGTTCATGATTCTTTTCTTGATCTTTGACAGCTGTATCCTTTTAGTTTTGGCCGTGATTGCTGAGATAAGGATGCAAGGAACAAGGTTAGCATTGGATGCTGAATGTGTTGATGGTTCATTGATCATAAGAACAAACCCCTGTTTTTCTGGTCCTTATCTCCCACCATCCTTCGAAAGTTAAGCAATATGTCCCCCAGCTCTTTAATACCCCAAAACTGATGAGCACCACCATATTCCCAAATATGCTGGAAGCCTTATTGATTGAACAGGTGTATAAGCCCAAATCCTCGTATGCATCTCCAACCAAACCCTAACCACCGGTAATAAAGTAACTTTATTAAAGCTATAACTTAAGACAAAATATTTCACCTTTATGGAGAATGCACACTTGTCATTATCTGAATGGCTCTGCTAGCCTTATGTGGTCTCCTTGATGTTCCTTAGGCATTTTCTTCAAAAAATTGCTGACCTTACCATTAAACTGTTCGTTTTCCTCATAAATCAGCACCTACAGCAGTTTCGTAGCGCGCTACGAAACTGCTGTTTTTTTTTCCAAAACAGAGTGTATTTGCCTTGAATTTATATAACCGTGCTTACATGCCTTAAAAATAATGAACTTAAGCAAAATTAAGCAAAACTTTGGAACAGCACCTGACTCAGAATCTGCAATTTCATTTGGCAGCTAATTTATTTAGCTGTGCTTTCAAATTTGCAACCTCCTTTTCCGTGGCTGCGATTTCAGCTACGGCCCTCTCCATCTCAGCCACTTCTCTTTCGGTTGCCTCCCACTGGTTCTTTGTAGATGTAGTATTTCCTTCTTTTGCTTCCTTTGTTCTGGATTGTTTCTCAACTTCTCTTGCTTGTTTTCTTGTAAAAGGTTTTTTCTTTATTTTCTCTGCTTCCTCTGTTTTGGGCAGTTGTTTAATTACTTTTGTTCTGGGCATCTTTACAGCTACCTCTTCTTCATGCACTTTCTCAGCCTCTTTAATTTGTTTCCTTGTAGCTGGCCTTCGTGGTTTGAACACAAACTCTTCACCAGGTTAACCAAACCTTAACCTCTTCGAAGCCTTTGATTTTTTAGTGCTCTCTGGTGATGATTGAGTTAAGTCAATGTGCGTTGGCTCGATATGCACTGATTGAGCCTGTTCAAACTCAATAGCCTTGAGCAAATCACTCAAACTAGCTTTTGATATTGAACTTTCCTCAACAGCTACTGATTTGCCCTTCTCCTTGCTTAATTGACTTCTGGTCTTCACTCCTGATACCTTTTCAGCCCCACTTGATCCAGGTGCATCCTTCTTGTGCTTGACCTTCTCTTTTGATGATGGTTGAGGTGGCTCTTTGATAACCAATGGCTTCACTGATTTCTGCAATTCGGTCTTGGTCTTCTTCTTATCTGTTATCTCCTTTTTAAGCTCAGCAAGAGTAGGTTCCTCAATTGACTCTTCTCTTTCCCTAACAGGCAATGGAGTGAGGCCTGTCTTACTCTGAAAGCTAGCCATAAAAATGAAGGAATTCCAATCCCTACCAATTTTCTGTAGACCATCCAACACTAACAGTTTCACTAAACCATGATGAAACAGTGATGTCTCACAGTTATCCTTCTTCAACTGAATTTTATCACACATCTTGCTGAGGCTACGAAACAAGTAGAATGGGATATCTATATATGCTTTGCCTGTAAAATGCAGCAACAGCTTAAAATGATAGGAGTAAACTTTAGTATATCTCCCTTCACATGTTAAATACTTTTGAATACATGTAAGGAGAAGTGCATAGTGTTCTTTCACATAATTTCTTGGCACAGCCTTTGTAAGATCTTCATTCACATAAGGCTCCTTCAAGAATTCCTTGCAGGGGTTCATATCAAATTTGAAGTTTTTAAACCACTCCTGTCCTCCTCTCGGAATTTCAGTCACATTAGCAATAGCCTCTGGAGATACTGGGAATTCTAACATAGACACTTTAGAACTTAAACCTGTAAAATTCAAGGCAAATGCTTTTGTTACCTCAGCATGCCCACCCTGCAGCTTCTCACAAAATCTCCAGCAACCAGCATCCTGAAAAGCTTTTCTTACACCTTCGTCTCTTAATGCAAGATCCAATCCCACAGGTTCTGTTCTTTGGCATCTTCCAGACCGATGTCCCTTTCTCTCCATTTCGCTTTGAAATCCTTTGCACAGAGAACACCACCAGCTTCAGCTCAAATGGCCAATTCAAATTTTGATAAGCAGGCTCGCTTGCAATCAGGTTCTTTTAGAGAAGAAACTCGGGCTCCTTTGCAATTTAACAGTCTTATCATACAAACGGGTCAGTTCATGCATCATTAACAAACATCATAACACGACCATGCATTACAAAACCGTTTGAATGATTTTTATGTGCGTGGCTATGAACCTATTGGTGGAATGATGGCTCATAAGCTTGGAAAGGACGCCAACTGACAATAAACGGACAGACACAATGACTCATCCCCCCAGACATGACATTTCAAGACTCTGTGCTGCAAAATCCCCGAATCTGCGATTTCGTAGCGCAGATAGTTATAAATTAGCAAAATGCGCTACGAAATGGTTGGTTACTGACATGCTATGAAAAAGCTAAAACATCATTGCGCTTCCAAATCAGCCAATGAAACTGCGCTGCGGAAATGCGAAAAGGGCCAGTGACATAAGCAAGATAAGACAGACCTTATACAATCATGATGGAGGATGACTAACGGTATTTGAAAATGATTTACATTAATATCTTTCTACAACATGATCCCTAAGTAACAAACATAGGACAACAACCATTTGACACCCATTTTTGACAATGAAGTTTTTTGGACAACATTTATGTACATGTGACTGCAGTTCTAGGTGATAACAGGTTCGATGGGCCCATAGGGAAATAAGCAAAAACTTGAGCGTGGAGATGATCCCAACACTGATGAGAAGAGATGAAACCAGGAGAGAAGAGAAGAATCACCAGACCATAGCTCCCGCAGTTGGGACAGGACACGAAGACCTGAGTAAAGGAATTAGGCAGTTACAAGGAGCCATTCGGCAAGCGAGATTGAAACTTCGCGAACTCGACGAATATTCGGCACGGCTGGGGAAGAAATTGGACGAAGAAATCAGCAAACTAGAAACCAAAGTCGCGTAAGCAGGCTACGCCTAGAAACTAAGCGCGATGGGACAAATTCTGGATAGCCCTACTACTGCATTAGAAGAAGTTTTGACCCTACTACCATGGCCGTGACCGCACCTTACTAGACAGGGGAGCATACCATACAAAGAAGAATGTGACGCACTAATGGATGCAAGGATAGTTGAAGGGTGCCCGCGGCCTAGCCTAGCAGAAAAATTGAAACCTCGCACCATGGGTGCGACCACCTGATTATCTGTAGGAAGCACAGTCTCAGCACTCCAAGCAGTTGAAAGAGGGCATGGACTATAAATGAGTCTACAGGAGAGCTACGCGGGAAGGAGGTTATGAGCAGGGCCAGTGTGTCATAAGGGTTGCGGTCGCGCGTAAGGGGTTGCGCTACTGCGGGGGTAGGCTGGGATGTGACCCTTGATGTCACTGTTCATGACAAGAGGTCCAATTTAAGACAGGAATTAAGAGCTAGATTCGGGATGATCTATCGCCAAGAAGGTATTAATGACTCAGAAGTGGAGGGAATGGTCGAATTCAAATTCAAATGATATTATAAAATCCCTTGGAGTAGCCTCAAGACAACACTTGGTTGTTTAAGATTTGAGCCAGTACAGAGCATTGAGCACCAAGCTACCTTGCCACCCGTGAGTATGTAACCGAATGGATCCAATGTAGAAACAATGACGGTTGCGAGAACCAAAGTGTGATTCGCGGAAGTTACCCCAAAGCCTTGTGTGACCCAGGAGGAGCCTGGAGAGGTGATAGCTGCACCAGAGGTTCCAAAGTCCCCACGCACATCGCGACCACAGAAAGACAAGCAGACAATGGGGCCAGTCCGGGTATCACCACAGAACCCACAATTTAGTAAATTGTCAATGGCAAAGAAGGGCAAAGCTGTCACCTTTGAAACAGAGGAGGAGGAGGAATATTTGCAAGCCTTGATAGCCCAAATTGAATCATAGGACGATGAGACGGAGAATGTCTCCCAAGTGCCTTCAGCAATAAAGTTATCCCCTACATCCCCCCATGGAAGGGGACAGCCAAGATACCGAAGGACCTGGAGGCCATGAAGAGTGCGCTCTAGACCCCACTTCTTCTGGATGAAATAAGGTTTGAAGGTCCACCACTAGGACAAGTACCTAATATAAAGTTCAAAGACTGGGACCTCGCGGACAGCGAGAAGTTACCAAAGTTGGTCGAGACGAAATTACTGCAGTAGAAATGGTTACGCGATGTGGAGAAGCCTGGGTTACTCCATCTGCAGTGGATACCCCACTACCACCACATGCCCATCACAATTTTTGTCATCCGGCAGCTACTGTGTCTAGTACATGATGGGTATCTCTGGTTGGAGGAGCCTATTCCAATCTTGGCTGATTTAGTTCACCAGATTTCTCGGCAGCCCATCAAAGGAAACAATCCCACAGCCATAGCAAGAAAGAGCAGTGACTTGGTCCTCGCAGAAGCTATGAAGGCCAAATATAAGCTGGAGAAGAGGAATCGAGGGTATGTAATAGCGAGCATCAAGGACCAAGGGGTGCGCATAGCCACCCAACTGCTGGCTAGCAAGCTAATAAGGAAATGTCGCGCAGATGAGGTGCCAGCATCTGTAATTGCATTGGTAGAGCAGTGCATAGAGGGGGTCCAGTTCAACTGGGCGCAGTTTCTCTGCGATGATTTTTTGACAAATTGTAGGGAGGCCCAGGAGCAGGGTAATACCTTCCACTATGCATGGTTTCTCTTATCCATCCTATTGGCTACAGGGGAGCTGCTGGAGGACAACCAGTTTCCCACCATTGAGAGGAACCTACCTGAAGCCACGAGGTACACCTCGCTCTGGGCAACGAAAGACGCGACGAGGGTTCGTGAGATCAAGGTGTTTTGGGTGTTCATGGAGGCGAGCATCCGAACATGGATCAACCACAAGCCGTGCTTGTCCCTGACAGTAAATAATAGTTTGCAAAGCCCAGCAGGATTCAAGGCGGATATGCATAATCTGTATATCTGGGCGCGAAAGGATCCAACCCGAATGTGGGTGAAGCTTCCGTTCATTACAACAGACGATGCAATATTCGATGTAATGGCAGCATGGTCTCCATAGTGGCACGCTCCAGACTTGGCAGAACTGGAAAAGATCGCAGCACAGCAGCAGAAGAAGGAAACCAAGCTACGCATCACGAAGCTGGTGGAGAGAAAGCGTCGGGAATAGGAAACGACCATGCAGCAAAAGGCGGCTGAGACAGCAGCGACAATGCAGATGGCACAAACCGCAACCGCACCCACCGAAGAGACCATGGAAGGCAGGGAAATGTCCACGAAGTAGGACATATAGGGGGAGGCTAGGACAGAGGAACGCACAGACCCTACAACAAAATCAACCCAACTAAAGACGCCCCGCGTCCAGGAGAAGCCAACCGCATGGAAAAAGACAAAGGCAACGGAGAACTATGAGGGAGACCTTCTTGACAGTGGTGAACCAGTTCACGATGTCACTTAGAATGCTCTCGAAGAATTAATGGCAGAGCAAGCAATTGTGTTGGGGGCGCTCAGAGCGCAGTTGCAAGCATTACAAGTGTGATCCCCAGGGATGATGACACTGCACCTTGCGAAAGGTGCATCCGAAGCCGAGAAGATGTTGTGCATCAGCACAACGAACACTTTGGTGTTACCAGAAGGTGCATTCTTAGCAAAAGCCGGGGGTGACATGAGGGGATGGCGGTTGAATTTGGCTGCCCTTCCCAGAGAAACCCTATACCAGCGGCAAGATGGGGTAACTGCTTAGCTTCATGCCAGGGAGGGTCGTGCCCTCCAAGTCTTAAGCAAGCAGAAGTTAAATTTAGAATAGCTCAACCTACAGCGTGACAACCAAGTTGCACAAAAACAAGGATAGAACAAGGCATGGAGGAGGCCTGTAGCAGCATACCGGATTTGGTCATTCTGGCGCACTCCCGACCAGGGAAAATATTCACCAACTAGCAGTTGGAGTTCGCAAGACCCAAGAGGAGGCCGTGAAGGTTCAGTTGGAGCTAAACTTGCAGATCGCAGAGCTGCGACTAAAGGCATAGCCCTCTACACCCCCGAAAGTCAGAGAGCAGTGCCACCATGCCATTCAATCGGGGTTGGAAGTGATAAAGCATGATGTACAAGACTACACGTGATTGTTGGATCAGTCCCTCTTCACACTCACTTCACTACAGGAAGACCCAACGCTACAGCAGTTAGAGACAGAAGCGTGGGAGTTGCAGCAGGGCTATGACAATGTCCGGGGGACCGTGCAGATGGTTGCCCTTACTCAGCGATTGGCCAAGATGAGGGAGGCCCGGGCTCTGAAGGAATAGGTGGATGTCGCACACCATAAAGAAGCAGGGCTTAAAGCACACATCCAGCCTTGGCTCGAGGAAGCATTCACGGTCACCACCACGATCGAGGCAAATTTGGCCCAGATGTAGGATATATATGTGTTAAGGCAAGAAGGTGCCTCTGACAACGATGCATTGGGGAGTCACGCACAATTGATACAGCAGAGGAATGTGTGGCAGATGTCAATGAAGCACAGAAGTTGCTGGATGGACTTCGAGCGAAGATCGTCGCACCAGTCGAGTGACTCAGGACGAGTCACAATGATTGTGTTAGGGGCCTGTTGGGCAGCGGATCCCCCCATAGTGGATTTTTGGGGTTGTAGCCCGAATTTTGGTCAAATGTAATGTAATACCAAATGAAATTTGGGCGCGGAGCGCAAGAGTCTAGGGTTGTCCACCCTAAAATATTGTAATTTAATAAGAGAATGTGTCAGCCTACCCATGGTCCGCAGACCATGGGAATGTATAAATAGAGCGAGGCTCTAAGGGTAGAAGTAAGTTTTTTTAGTATTGATCTGAAGGAATATGGTTTTGGGATAAGGATTTTCTTTTGAGTTTGTAAGTCCGAGTCTTGGGTTGTAGGAGTAAGGAGAGGCTCTGTAGTTGTGTGCGCAGAGGCCTGGTAGAGTCCGCAGTTGTGTGAGCAGACACCTACAACTGAGTGCGCAGGGCGGAGTTGGGATTGTAACTGAACAGAGGTTTAATAAAAGATAAGTTGATTCTGAAATATTGTGCATCTACTCATAGATCTATTTGTTTATGCTTTTGTTATATCTTTATGCATCTCTTTATAGTTTATGAATGCGCGCACTTGTTATGAATGTTAAATGATTGATGAGAATACTGGGCCCACAAAATTAAGTCATATCTATAATAATAACACAGTAAGGACAAGGGGTCTAGACAGTGCCTCTTCACGCTCTTTACAGAGCTGCGTGACGATTAGACGGTTGCGCGAAGCAGCGCAAGCACGTAGGATCGGTTTGCGAACTTCCCAGCCTTCATCAAGACATCCCTATGGTGCGGAAACCTAGTTCCAGCACCCTCCCATACTACCTCAGGTGAGACCTTAGTCCGCGCTCCGCGGACCATTGCCGAAAGGGACGGTAGTTTCGGGATTTTTTGGCTAAATCACTTATGAACCTGGGTCAGGCCCCAACAAGCTAACAGGTGTGAATTCCCTTAAGCACTTAATTCTTGAAACTATAAACTTGTCTTGGGGGTGGTCATTTGAAAGAAATATTGTAGTGTAGTTTGCCTATGGTTGGGTGGAGAGTTGAAGTCCCTCACTCAATTTCCAATCATTCAATTTATGCAAATAAGTGTATTTAATTGTATATATTTGCACTATGAATGATGAATGTTATTGGTATGTGATATGACAATGTATGTAGTAACACTTTTAAAATGTGTTATTCCTATTGGTTTATAATTAAATTCTCATGTGAATGTTCTCATGTTTTGAGGGACTTGGAGATCCTTGTGGTTGTTGATACTTTACTAAGCTACAAAGATAATTACATGGTTATGTATGAATGTTTGATGTGTTCAACTGATTTTCACCATGTTTGATTTCCATTGTTTGATATACTATGAAAATCAGGGATCTTTGTTGCTTAAATATTGTTGAAAGTTGATGGTTGGTGCTATGTATGGCATGATATATCAGTGGATTTGATGTCAATGTGTGGGATCCATTGTATGGTAGGATATGATGTTGTTGTATGTGAATCTACAGAGTAATGTTAGCCATGGATTGGCTTATTTTATTGCTTATTAGTAGGCAATTTGATAGCTCCATTGGTTGTATTATGGCTATGGATAATTTATGGAATGTTAGTGTTGAAGAAAAAGTTTCATTCTTGTAGAAGCTAGTGTTTTGAGCAACACTAATTTCAATTAAATCTTAGGCTAAGTCCTTGAAATCCTTAGAGTTTTTAAGATTGAGTGTTGTAGAGAACTGTTAATACTAGAAAATTGTACACATGCTTTTACACTCCAAAATATGCCCAAAGTTGTCCAACAAAATGTACAAGTTAATATTTTCCAGCTGAAGACATTATGAAGTTCAAAAAATTATTTTTTCTTAAGGTGTTATATATAAAATTATACTACGTGGCTTATCCTCATAAATAATTCACAACTTCACCTTTGAAAGTTGTGCAGTCGAAGTAAAGGTTGACTCGGAAAATTTGGGACCACCTCCCACACTTGGAAGATGATTCCCTAGCATGTTCCAGTCAAAGATAATCGAATTCGAGTCACCCTGAAGATATGCAGCCCTTAAAGGAATCCTCTTGTCATACTCATAAGTCATTTTCATTTATGAACCAAGAGAGAGAAGAGATATTTTAAAAATTCTATATAAATAGGCTATGGGAGAACCAAAGAGAAGACTATGTTATGCTTGTTATCAGAGCAATTCTTCATTTCATTGTTGAAGAAAAAGAAGTAAAGAATCATTGTGTTGGCAGAGTTGCTTCTTATCAATCCATCATTATAGTGTGGAGAGGAATTCACCATTGGGAGAGCCTTGATACTTCTTTGATAGAGAGGAGAAGCTTGCAAAGAGATCGAGAAAAGGAACCTCCTTGCTAAGGATTTTTAAGAGCCATAAATCAAAAAATTGTCTTCAAGTGTTTAGTATTCATCTGTTGTATTCATCCTCTACCACCAACAGTCAATAAAGGGAAATATTTTCCATAATTTTGTTGACTTTTTTGCTTCATTAAGAATTATTTGTGTGTTTACCTCTTTGTTTTATTTTATGTTTTTATATGCATTGTTCTCACCATTTTTAATGCTTTGTTTCTTAATGCTTGTCCACTTGCAACGACCCAAATTATCAGTATTTATTGGCAGGGAACAACCAATTGCTAAGAAGGTGTCTTTGGGTACCACATTGCTACAAAAACACTACCACATATTGGCGACTCCACTAGTTTTTTTGCATTGTCACCTCACTAGGTGTGCAAAATCTTTTTGGAATTTTTGCAAGACCTGTGGGATCGATTGTCGGCCAAAAATCTTGTCTATTTATTCTTTTTTGTCAACTATGAAACTTTAGTTCAGACAAACATGCATGCGCGTCTATACACAGTAAAACCTGCGCAATTTCCAGAAAGAATGAAAATCATTGTACTTTCACTTTTCTCAGGTGATTGGCGACCTTTAGTGTATTGCCTTCACCTCTGCATTTTTTTTCCTTTCAATTTAGAATACTTAATTTCTTTACTAATCACAATTAGTAGGGTAATTAGATTATCTTTGTTTTTTTGTTTTTTGTTTTTTGTTTTACATTTCTCACATGGCTTAATTAGTAAAGAAGTAAGTGGCCCATGATCAACAAATATTGTTACTAACCAAAGCATTTATTTTTCTTCATTTTTGAGACTAGGATTAAGTGTTACTATAGAAAGTATGTAATCTTTGCTTCCCTTGTTGAAACTCACATAGTGTCAAAGGAAAAAGAGTAAGTGGCCCATTATCCACACAATTTTTGGTTTTCATGCAAGGAACAATCAAAACTTAGTGTAATTAGGAGGACATTGAAAACGATCATCGCATATCCACATCTTATCACACTTTGTATGTTCACTTACCCACTTGCGCACACATTACACATCACACATTGAGATTTTATAAGCTTTGTATAAGAAGGCATCTAGTTTCTTGAGATTTTTGTACTTAGCTTATTTTGGCTTACATCTCACACCTTAAGAAAAGAAAAACTCCTAAAATCAACCATAACTTGAACCAAATAAATTTCCCCACAGGGGCCACAAAAGAATTAATAGTTTAGTTTAGGACCATTGGGGGTAGGCATCCCATAAGCCGCCATGGTCATGTTACATATTTGAAACATAGAAGTTCACTTTTAGGGTGCTTAAAATCCTTCAATCATCCCATAGAAAAGAATACCCGAGCATGGCAGACACCCGATTCGGAGGGGGTTTGGATAAGGTACAGTGCATGTGGTACTATTTTGGGCTACCCGACCCATCTAGTGCTCGGTATTGGTAACTGAATACCAAAAATCTAAAGACTCAAATGCTCATGTGGGACGAAGGTACTTTAGTTGCAAAAATCTATGGCATCCATCTCTATAGGTGGAGGTGTGGCCAACACTAAAGCCTCATCAGTTACCTTGGTTGATTCTTTGACTACTGGAAAGCGTCACCATTTATTTCAAGATGTTGCCCCAATACCCATCAGAAAATATCTTGAAAAGTCCCAATTACTTTGAGATTGGCAAGGATGAATAGGTCTTCATAGGATCTTTTATCATACACAAAAACAAACGAAAATTGTTTTTTGGTTTGATTGATCACATAGTCTAAGTTAAAGGGAAAGTAATCATTTTATTTTTTGCTTTGTTTTATGTATGTGATTTACTTGCTTTGAGATTTATCTCCTTCCCTCAATCACACAAAGTAACACACACTCTACTCAACACCATAGGGGAACCCATGACTCCTTGTCGATCTAGACATTTTCAAAACCTCCCTCCATTACCAGGAGGTGTGTCAAGTCTCTCACTGTTTAGGCATAGAAGACACCACACAACCACCATTATTATATTTTCCTTTATCGGTGCAACTTTGATTGGGACCCCTCTTTGTCAAAGCACCTCATTCACTACGAATCAAGGAACCCCTCTACATGAGCTATTAAAAATCGTTTCACGATGGCGGAAAACTCACAAGTCCTATTTTTAGCTTCCTTAAACCTTCTCGATTTAAGTAAGCCAAGCAAATACTTTATTTCACATGGCCAAAATTGGCCACCCATGCCCACCAAACTCCTTTCGGACATTCCAAAATTTGAAGGGAAACAAGGAGAAGACCCAGGAAACCATGTCATGACCTTTCAATTGTGGTTTTCATCCAATAGTATCATAGATGATACTATTTGATTGCGACTATTTCAACGCACCCTTACAAGGCCTAACAAAATGGTACATAGACCAACCTTTTGGGTCACATGGGAACTTTAGTTCCCTAGCCACAACATTTCTTACATTCTTCCAACTCCCGGTCCGTCAGGACTTAGGCTTGGAACTCCTTACCCATTTCAAACAAACATATGCTATACACATATCACATTACTTCCATGAATGGCGGAAATGTCGTAGCTGTGCAAAGCCTATTTGGAAGAAAAGCTCCTCCTCGGCCTATTTTTGAGATCTATCATGTAGGAAACCTCAAAAGATGTGGAAAATTCATCCCCACAAAATTAGGAAGAGGACATTAGCAAAGCTCAACAATTAGAGCTCATATACACAGAGCCTGGATACCTCTACCGTGTTCTTCATGATGCCCCACGCCTGCAAACTTTTAAACAAGATAGACCAGGCACATCCAATGTTGTCAATGGGTTAACTTGGACCATAGCCAAAAACCAATATGGAAACAAATTCTAATACCCTGGATACACTTACAATGGCCAATCATTCAGTTATATAGCACCACCACACCACACAAGATATTACCCTGGTTAACCTATGGCTATGCAGAATCCCGTTATACAAGTCAACCAATATCAGCCAATGTAGGGTGGTCAATACCCTCCTATGCAAGGTGGCCCATATCCTCCCCCACAGGGAAATCAATACCCCCTAGGAATGTGGAAAGAATTCCCCCTTCCCATAACTCATGTTCTAGTCAGGGACAAAGGAACCCATATTTCTCTTTCCTCGCACCTCAATAGAATAACCCTCTAGCACAAGTTAATGCAAGGGTTAATCTAGTAAAACACTGTCTCACTCAACAGTGGCAATTGGTTAAACAACTGAACACAACTAATCCACCTAACGTTGCTAAGGAAAAATCAAAGAGCAAGACAAAGGGAGAACCTGGTCAGGGGTGAAACAATCAGCAACAACATCACGGGCACATGTTGGGGGCAACCCCAACCAGAATCAGAACCAGGGACATACCAGTAACAACCCATAGAGGAAAAACAAGAACTCGATTCTATGGACTAATCATGCTTGTGCCATTTGCAGGGAATACAGTCAGTACACCCATCATTGCCCTCAAATCCCTGAGTTAAAAAGGATGAAAGACAATGGAGCGCAAGAGGGGGGAAGAAAAAAATCTGTAATAATGCAACATCTCTTCCCCCATCAAGGAAGGATAAATACCCAGCAGGAAACCTCCCAACAACACTAGAACCCTCCTGGAGGAAGTTCCCAAAGTACCTAAAACCAAGACATTTACATGGCATGGGAAGAAGTTCTCCTGCAAACATGCAATCAAGAGTACATAACTCCACTAGAAACTAAACCTTCCACCTCGACTACTACAACATGTACAACACCTTTGACAATCCCTCGATATGCCATGGACCCATCCAAAAGATGGTTAAAGTTCCTTTACGGAGAGTTGGAAAAAACTCAAAGGCTGCTAACAGCTATAACATAGTCAATGACTTAGCTCAAACTCCTTCAGGTATGTCAGCATTAGAAGTTTTTGAATCATGCCTAACCCAACGGAAATTTGATTCTCGTTTAATGGTCTTTGTCTTGGATAAATCCACCCCACATATTCCATCAAGTGTCGCTTTTCAAATTCCAGTCTCAGTCCATAATATCACCATCCATCGTTGCATAATCAATGCGGTGGAATCCATATGTATTATTTCCAAAACAATTTGGCAACAACTTGGAACTCTCGACATCAAACCATCTGAAATCACTCTCAGAGCATATGACGGGTGCTCTTCTATTCCCATAGGCCTATACAAAAGCATTCCATTACAACTAGCTGGTAAAACGTGCTCATAGACATCAAAGTGTTGGGACACACAGTTGGATTATAATATCCTTCTTGGTCGGCGTTATATGTATGAAATTTCAATAGTAGTGTCTTCCGTATTTAGGGTAATGATGTTCCCCCATGATGGGAAAATTATTTCAATTTACCGACTCACATACTACGAGAAGAAGACATTAACTGCCCCTGATGGTGTGCTACCTTTTGTCGGATATTCTCTCGAGTTGATCACAACTTACACTAAACTTGACCTTGGACAATTTAAACCATTGACACTCCTCAAGACATTCCCAAGAGACCACCTATGATAGATAAAACCCCTTCAGACATAGGAGCCCAAGTGTGCGTGACGAGTTTATCAAACACCCCATTGAGTCAGGAACTAAGTTCATATACCAACAAAAATTTAGTTGTTGACCCTTCATTCTTACCATATGATATCACCCAAACACCCTTCTTATTCCATCCAACGGATTTTCTCTCACACCAAGTCATTGCAACACTCTTGTTTCCCAATATGTCTATGGCAATACCATTTTGGTATCTATCCCCTCAGGCCATGTTGGAAAACTCATGTATCACATCGACAGGCGTCATTCTTGTAGCCCCTCCTCCGAATAACACCCCACAACAAGCAATGCCTACATTAACACCAACCAGTCCCAGAAAAAGGGATAAGAAAAAAGGAAAGAAGATGGAAGCTCCAAACGCTTCTTCCTCTAGGGTACGTCCACCCTATGCTTTGTGTAAAGTAGTTGGGAACCCTACCAATATGTTCCCTACTTTAGACGAGATAAAATCTCTTATGCATGCCCTAAAAGTGCCAGTGAATCATCCTCCCCCTACTAGAGAAAAGATCACACAAGCACGTAATAAGGCTTTGCACACCAATTACGCATGCACTATATGCATAAAATACATGCATTACACTCATCGTTGCCTCGAAATCGAGATGCTTTAGGTGCACTCGCCCAATCCAATACTGTGACCCCATCACTACCAACCACCCCAATGGAAGATGATTGGTCTAAAACAATTTTTTATGTCACAAGGGAAGAATCTTCATGCTCATATCCCTCTTCTAGTCCCTCAACCTCTTGTCATACACAGAGGAAACCAAAACCAATAACACCCCAACATACCTCCATGTGCGCTTTATGAAATGAACTAGACCATTTCATAAACCAATGTCCTAAGTTATGGGAATTTATAAGGTATTACCCTAACCTACACATCAACTTGAGCAATAGACCCAAACGCAGATGTCATAGTTGCCACATTTGTGTAGGAAACCATCATACATGGTGTTGCCCACACCTTTACTGATTCCATGGGTTGTTGGATTTCATGCATCGACTCATCGTTGAGAACTCCAATCTAGTCAAATGAGATACCCCCACACCAGTGGGGGATGACAGATCTAGGTCCACCTTGTGCATATTCATGGACAAAACCCCACCTAAGACAAATTCAAGCACCTATCAATGTGTAAACTCCCACCACCATCGGGTGGATCTAGAAGAAAGACAAAATGGCTTCAGGCCACTTAGTCAAAATCACCCCACACGTGTGCCCTATGCGATATAACCAACCACCTGGTAAATCAATGTCAAGAGTTGGGTAAGATTCAAGCCGTGTTTCTCTTGTTGTTCCATATTCCATGACCTAACCATGTTAGACATTCGTGTCATCAGTGTCACATCTGCTCTCAAGCACACCATACACGAAATTGTCAGTACCTTCCACATTTTAGAGCAGTGAGAGAAACATTGAGACAACCTCACATTGGGAAGACACCTCATGTTGATACTAAGATCCAGAGGTTGCCGACACATAGGATTTTCCCACCTCATGACATCAACCAAGCGACATTGTCTCATGTTATGGACGATATTAACACCCACACCATATATAGTGTTAGAACTAGTTATGTGTGCAGTATTTGCACCAACAACTCTCATAGTTATGGGACATGTCATATTTTTCAAACATTTAGACAAATTAGGATTCAACATCAACCTCATTGCAAGGGAGACAATTTTACCCCTTAAACACCACCCAGGTTGCAAGAACTTTCTCCCAATCATTATCAACCTGCCATTATGAAAATTCTACCACCACCTAATGCTGACGACATGCAACATCACATACGATTCATTTCCTCGTCTGTAGGAACCATGATTCATGATGTTTGGTCATCATTTTTTTGTGTCGGGACCAGTAAACCCACCACACCAGTGGTACCATCACCGACGATGCAGACCCATCCCATCTGCACATTGTCAACTTTGCTAGGTTCTACGACATCAACCACCAAATCATATTCTTGCTTGTCAACTAGCACAATTAGGCTTGAACTCCAACCTCATGGCCTCACGCAGCCCAATTCAACATTAGGTTATATTTTTCACTCAGATGAAGATATTCTAGAGGCCATGACGGAACCCGAAGATCCATGGGACACCAAGCACCATCGTTTTCTCTTTCTACCTGAAAACGTATTTGTACCTACTGATGCACCTAACCTTGATATTTACCCCATAGATTCAAAATAATTCCTGCCTCCAGGACATGTAGATTTGTTTAAGAATCCCATCCTGGAACTAGATGTATTTGAGGAAGGGAACATGTCAAATATTTCACCTACTATTCAATATTTCAAACAGACCTAGCATAGTTGAAGAGATCTCACTAGGGCCAGCTTGCTCTCAAGAATATGTGGCCTCATACACTGCCCTGTTCCAAGAATATAGGGATATCTTTGCATGGGCTTACTCAGAAATGTCAAGGATGAATCCCACAATTATGGAACATCGTATGGAGTTATCGCAATTTGAAAAGTCCAGTAAACTGCAAATTTTGGACATTTGACCAAGATTAATTTGGTTTTTGACAATATTAAAAAACAAAGTATATTCCAAGGAATATTCCCTAGAATATTCCCTTTTGGGTAAAATCTAAACCTTTCCTTAAACGTTTTTCTTTAAGTTTCGTATTAAGCATGTGGGTAGTATTCGAAAAGTGGGAAATGATATCTCACGTGGACAAAAAGTTGTAAATGGTATTCTATGATTTCATGCGATTAACCTTAGCGGTCGACACGTAGCACGGAAAACTACTTTTCTCGCGCGCTCTCAACCTTATATCGGTCGTGCAAGAATTTATGTGATATTGCACAACAATCGTTCGATTGGACGGGTCACAATGACGGTGGAGACCGTCCAGGTTAGTTGGTGAGCAGATGACGTGATATTCGTTGGATCGAGCGAGATAGATCGACGGTGGAGATTTCGCTATTTAAAATGCTTCCGGTGAGGATTATCCCTAACCGCGGGGATTATACCACCTCGTATGTGTGCCCAAACAGTTATTGTAATGGCTCACCTACGACGATCAGCTTGGTGGAGCAACTAAAAAGGTGGTTATGCTAAATTTAACTAGAGTTAAGTGCAATTCACCAAATTTGGTGGAGTATCACTAGGCGATATTGACTAAACGCACTCCAGGAGTAGTTTTCGATCAAAGAGAGTGAAGCAAAAGGCTAGCTAGGATAATTAGAGCCTTCTGAAGCCAATGGAATATTCTAGAGAAGCTGAGGAAGTCATCTTCATAGAGATTTTCATCCAGGGAGATTTTGGAGCTCAGGGCCACCAAGAGTTGGAGGCAATTGTAAGAGCTACCAGTACTCGTTCTCAGCGAACCAACAGTCATTCCTGACTGTAATGAGCCTTCTGAATCCATTGCAAGCATTTTCAAAAGCATTTAGAGACTTATAAAGTCCGAGATGCTACAGGGAAGTTTCAGGCAACCTAGTGCCAACCGTGGAGGAAGGCCTAGTTTGGGGATGCAGTGCTCATTTTGAGAAAACGATCAGTATATTTTTGGTGCTTGATATGTGTTGGAGATAGTAGATGAATTTTTAGTGACAGTTAAAGAATTTTGAAGGAGTTAGTGCCATCAAGAAGCTCAGGGTAGCTCAGAGCACTGATTGAAGGAATCAAGTCTAAGGGAGCTTAGATCTGTTTGCAGAGTGATGACATCCATGACAGGGATATAGATGGTATTCTAAGCCCATTAGTTTAGTTCAGTAACCTTTGGAGTTAAGTGTTGACTTGTAAAAGAAACTTTGCCATAATCCCAAAGAGCCAAGTCACGATGACAAAAGCTCAAGGAGACATAGCCCCCGATATTCGGGTGAACTCCTAGATTAAATTTGTTGTTATGTGTGGATGTTTATTTGCTGCATTATATGGCTCTTATATCTGTTTAATATCAGTAGAAACAAATGGAGTTAAAACAGTTAAACAGTTAAAAGAAAACACACACATGTTTCAAGTATTTAATTCCGCAAATGTCATATATAAGCTACATCATTTAATTGTTTAACTGAGTGGGAGGTTCTTGTAAGAATAAAAAGTTATCAAACCCCCATTTCAGATCAGGTGGTATCAAAGCAAGTTGCTTGATTGACAGTGCAATAAGTTGCTTGATTGACAGAGCAGAAGGTTACTTGTTTGACTTGAAAGGTGTTTAAACAGTACAAAGGATTGACTATTTGACTATTTGTAAACTGACTGTTGTATGAGTTTGCAAAGGTGAAGCGAAAGCTACTGATAGCTAAGTCTAGGAAAGGACAAGAAGGAAGAGGGGTTGAAGGCATTCTCCTTACCCAAAGGACCTCAAGGCAACCCTTGAAGCACAAGAGGGCTTGTTTGCAAAAGGCTACTTGAATAAGAGTTCGACTCTACAACCATTTAGTTCAGAAATTTTATCAATAGATTTTGAAAGCTTTGTGAATTTTGTTGAAGTTCTTTTGTTCATTTCTATAATGACAACTTCTAAAAGTGAGTTTTCAAAATCCTCCTGCTTCACAAGATTCTTTGATGAAGACATGAAGCGTGACTTGTTCATCATGATAGATATGGTGAAACAAATGTATGAAGATGAAAGGAAGAGCACAAAACTTCAAGAGCAGTTGAATTCCATGAAGGAAGAGAAGGAGTTGTTTTTTGACAAATTGCAGGAAATGGAGAGCCAAATTCATATTGCAAATACAAACCTAGAAAGGATGCATGAGTTGGAGACACCGCTCCTTTTTTCCAAAGAAGCCTTAGTCAAGCATCAGTTTGAAGAAGAGGTAAACAATCCTATCTTGTCTTCAATTTCCTCTAAGAATGTTTATGTTGGTTCTTTTGAAAAACATACAAGAGGCATAGGTTCCAAGTTGATGTCAAAAATGGGCTATGAAGGAAAAGGATTGGGCAAACATGCATAAGGCATTGTTGAGCCAATAATGGTTGAGGAAATGCCTAAGATTTGGGTCTTGGATATGGACAATCTTATGGAGAAAGTTCCAAAGTATCCATGAAGACAATTGAAACAGTTCCTAGAAGGAGTTTCATTTTAGGTTCTCTACCTCAAGTTTGTAAAGATTGTATTCATGGGGAATGAAATTGTTTGAAACATACTTTGCAAGAAGAAGGTTTTCATAAGCATGCACTCGAACAAGAGAGTTGTGAAAGCTCTAAAATCATTGAAGAGATTTATGGTGTTCCGAAGGGAGCCACTTCTTCATTCGATTCACCTTCTCATGAAAGCAACAAAGGTGAAAGAGCAAGGTATAAATCTGATTTCAATCACATTTCTTTTTATTATGTTAAGCATGGTAAATTTCCACATAATCATTGGAAAAAAATTGTATGTTCCTTTTATGGTTTGGTTAACCATAGTGTTTCTAGATGTTGGAATAAAATGGCCACATACACGACACTTTTGAAGAAGAGGAGGCAAGAAGCCAAAGGTCCATTGGACAAGGCAAATTATGTTGTAAAGAGGATGAACATGTGTTGAAATTATTGCCATAAGCAAGGACATATTGCTGAAAAGTGTTGGATTTTGAATCCAACAATGCTTCCGTGAAATTTGAAGAAGGTGGAAAAAGAGAATGGCAATAATGGAAAGGAAGTTTCCATAATTGATGTGTTTCAGAAGAATTCACGTGTTGATGTCGATGTGCAGTTGAAGGAAGCACCTTTAATGTGGATTGGTAAGAAATGGTTAGAGTTCTTATCCAATTAAATTTATGTCTTGATTTGATACATTTCTTTGCAGATGGAATGCAAGTTGCAAGGTTTTACCAAGCAAGTGAATAAAAAAGTTGAGTATGAGACTCGCTTTATTGCAGAAAAATTATGTTCTTTTCAGCTTTGTAACTACATTTACATATGATTGAGGATCTTGTACTTATGATTGTGCTTGAGAGAAAGTTGAAGAATGGAATACATGCATGAGAATGGTATGTATGAACAAAGGAATGTTCATGATTTCATTGTATTTGAACATGTATGTGTAATTGACTTGATGGTCGATTGCTTTGTTTAACCATGCATGCAATGTCATATCGACTTGGAAAAATTGATTTTGTCTCCAAGATTGAAAAAGGGAGATAATGATGAAGTGTTTCACAAGAGGTGGAATTCTTTCTACTTTGAAAACAATCGTCAATTTCTTTTGGTACATGCTTGACTTGGAGAGTCAGTTGTTTGAAAAAGGTATGTTTTTGTTGTTGGCTTGTAATTTAGTTGATCATTTGTACACCCATATTTAAGAGACATGATTATGATTCACATGATGTGAATTTATGTCGTCAAGTTGTCTTTTTGCATTATGTTGTTTTTCACAAGATGTCAGAAGAATATTTGCAGCTGCAAAAGTCGCCATAGAAGTGGCTTGGTAAGAAGTGGTTTGACTTCTTGACACAGAAAAACATACTTTCATTGGTATATATGCAAATTTCAGTTAAGTATGCATATATTTATGATGTATTCTCATGTTTGTTTGAGCCACCTTGGGTCGATGATCAAGGAAGCGATGTTCAGCTAACTTCTGTAAACTTCTCAACATAAATTATGAATGAGTTCAAGGAAGACAGTTCTTAACAGGAGGACAAGCACATCTAGGAAAGGAAGTGTCGACTACCTTCGAGTTTTGGTTCAAAGACACTAGCCATGCAAGGAAAGTGTATGGAGGCTAAAAGAAGAGGGTGTTGTACTCTCATCTATTGTACAGATCAATATATCAGTCTTTTGGGGTCCAAAAGATTCCTAATGGGGAGGAGTGATCATATATTGATCCATGACCTAAATGATAGCTCAAATTTCAAAGTGTTCAAAAGAGTGTCGAACCTGAGCAACCAGATAGATCTCGTCTTCCTGATTCTGGTGCCGTGAACGGTTTGAAAAACCGATACCATATGGAGTTGTCGCAATTTGAAAAGTCCAGTAAACTACAATTTTGGACATTTGACCAAGATTAATTTGGTTTTTGAAAATATTTAAAAAAGCATATTCCAAGGAATATTCCTTAAAATATTCCCTAGAATATTCCCTTTTGGGGTAAGCGCTAAACCTTTCCTTAAACATCTTTCTTTAAGTTCAGTATTGATCATGTGGGTAGTATTCAGAAAGTGGGAAACGGTATCTCGCGTGAACAAAAAGTTGTAAATGGTATTGTACGATTTCACGCAATTAACCTTAGAGGTCAACACGTAGCACGAGAAAACTACTTTTCTCGTGTGCTCTCGACCTGATATTGGTCGTGTGAGAATCTGCACGAGATTGCGCAACAGCCATTTGATTGGATGGGTCACATCGATGATGGAGATCATCTGGGTTAGTTGGTGAGAGAACGACACGATATCCATTGGATCGAGCGGGATAGATCGATGGTGGAGATTCTGCTAATTGAAATGCTTCTGGTGAGGATTATCCCTAACTATTGGGATTATACCGCCTCATATGCGCGCCCAAACAGTTATTTTCATGGCTCACCTCCAACGGTCAGCTTGGCAAAGTAGCTAAAAAGGCGGTTATGCTAAATTTAACTGGAGTTAAGTGCAGTTCACCAAATTTGGTGGAGTACCCCTAGGGGATATTAACTAAATGCACTCCAGGAGAAGTTTTCGACTAGAGAGAGTGAAACAAAAGGCTAGCTAGCTAATTGGAGCCTTCTGAAGCCAACGGAATAGTCTATAGAAGCTAAGGAAGTCATCTTCATAGATATTTTCATCCAGGGAGATTTTGGAGCTTAGGGCGACCAGGTGTTGGACGTAGTTGCAGGAGCTACTAGTACTTGTTCTCAGCGAACCAACAGTCATTACTGACTATAATGAGCCTTATAAATCCATTGTAGGGATTTGCAGAAGAATTTATAGACTTATAAAGGCCGAGATGCTACAGGGAAGTTTAGGCAACCCAGTGCTAGCCGTGGAGGAAGAAGGCCTAGTTTGGGGATGCAGTGCTCATTTTGAGAAAATGATCAGTCTATTTTCAGTGTCTGATATGTGTTGGAGATAGTAGATGAATTTTTAGTGATAGTTAAAGAATTCTGAAGGAGTCAGTGCCATCAAGAAGCTCAGGGTAGCTCAGAGCACTGATTGAAGGAATCAATTCTAAGGGAGCTTAGATCTGTTTGCAGAGTGATGACATCCATGACAGGGGTATAGATGGTATTCTAAGCCCATTGGTTCAGTTCAGTAACATTTAGAGTTAAGTGTGGAATTTGTAAAAGAAACTTTGCCATAATCCCAAAGAGCCAAGTCAAGATGACAAAATCTCAAGGAGACGTAGCCCACGATATTTGGGTGAACTCCTAGATTAAATTTGTTGTTATGTGTGCATGTTTATTTGTTTCATTATATGGTTGTTATATGTGTTTAATATTAGCAGAAACAAATGGACTTAAAGCACTTAAATAGTTAAAAGAAAACACACACCTATTTCAAGTATTTAATTCCACAAATGTCATATATAAGCTAGATCATTTAATTGTTTAACTAAGTGGGAGGTTCTTATAAGCATAACAAGTTATCAAACCCCAATTTCAGATCACTGACAATATAAACTATGCTTGAACCCTCTCAAGTGTGTCTTCTACGTTACCATGGGATGAATATTTGGATTCATTTTTCCCAACAAGTTATTAGAGTCGAGCCTCTCAAAGTCCAAGACATCAAGGAAATATCATCTCCAAAAAATTTAAAACAACTCCAAAGCTTGCAGGGTAAGGCCAACTTATTACACCACTTTGTTCCTGTCTACGCTACTTGTGCACATAGCTTATTGTGCCTTCTTCATTAGGATATCCTTTTCCACTAGGATCAAGAGGCAGAAGATTCATTTGAATCCCTAAAAGACACATTATCTCAGGCACCATTGATTAGCCCTCCTAACCACAACAAGGACTATACCCTATACCCCTCAACATCTGAAGTAGCCATCGTTGGGGTATTGTTCCAAGAAGGACCTGATAATAGAGAGAACATAATTTATTACGTCAGCAAGAACTTCTTTGGGCCTACGTTGAAGTATGAGCCAACCGAAAAGACAACCTTAGCCCTCGTACACTGTGTATAGAATCTTCGACATTACATAATCTTACAGACCACCACCATAGTAGAAAATATCAACCCTATGTGATACTTTCTCACTCGCCATATGATGAACCAAAAATATGCTCGATGGGTCGTTATTCTTCAAAAATCTGTTCTTTAGTTTGCCTCCCCTAAGAGCAAAAAGGCCCTTATCCTTGCCGAGTTCAACACTAATATCTCAATAGAGACACAAGGATCGGGACTACATCATCTTCATCATGGTACCCTCCATTCCATTTCAACCCCAAACTCATTTTTGGGCCCACTGCATGCTCATATTACCACTTTAGGTGTGCCTTCTCTTATTTAGCCGATTTCAACTTATGTATATTTTCATCAAGATGTTTTCACTTTAGGTATTGGTCATTGAGGTTGTAGGTACATCAACAACTTCCCTCTAGAATTAGCACCCTAGTGGTCGTCGACAAGGAAATTATCTTTCATCACTCAGCATGATAGGCTTCAAACAAAGGTTTGAATATCTTAACATCATTTCTATAAAATGCACTAGAGGATCCATCATCTCGACCACTTTTACCATCATCTCGACCACTTTTACCACCACCTCCCCTTGCACATGGTGAACGTCCATGTCGGTCGATAGAACCTCCCTTATCATGGATCACCTCATGTTATAGACCCCCGCATTCTATTCAGGATCCTTGGCCATCTACTCCGACATGGGATCCATATCACTTGCATGCCTTGAAGACTAACCTCATTCTTCTCTTCTTCACTTACTACTAACCAACCCTACTCCCAGGTCACCTTATTCCTTTGCGATAGATCAAGACAAATGCTCCCCCACATTCTAAATTGGGCCTATCATCCCTCTATACAACATAAGCTCATTTTCATCACTTCATCTGCCTCATCAACCCAGCATCGAGACCAACCAATGGGCCCCCCTACCTCTGCAAAACATAATTTACCTCCATCATCTTGTAGGTCACCATTCTCAAAGGGGAACCTATCTCTGTGTATGTACATCCCAAACCACCTTTACATTCTTTTGGCAAGTGTACAATTTTTTTTAAGAAAATGATTCCCACCCATATTTTCATGCATGTACCTGGTGGAAATCCTTAGCCACCCTTAGCTAGAGCTCGCACATAATCCACATTCATTTACCCTCTTCACACTAGTCAAAACATATTCACACCTACCTTGCATGTCCTACATACTCCATGGCCACTCCTCTTAGAAGAATTGTTTTGATTTCCACCACTTTACAACTCTAATCACGGGCAATTTTTCTGTATACATTCATATCGTCAACTTTCATTATCATGCCTTATCGACTCACCTTATTATGATATATTTCACTCCACATCTTGATTTCTGGAATCAACATCTCGGGTGGTTGATGCTTCTTTCCTATCGACTTCAACACCTATCTTCCAGGATAGAGGCAGTACCTTGGGTGCTCCCACCCCTTAAGGAACATCCTTGGGTGGCACAATGGAAATCACTACTTTCCATTGATGTCATCAGTCCCCCTGACATTCAACACAAACATAACCTCTCATGTCAGGGTGGTATCGTACTTCATGACTATTGCAATTCTCTCATTTAATTGAAGACCCACACATCACTTAGCACGCCTCTCTCAACAGTGCTTACATTTTGATGCATGGAGGTACCCACAGTTGAAGACCCATGCATCCAAAAGCACCTCATCCCAGCAGTGCTTAACCTTTTCTTGATGCATGGCAGCACCTAACTCTATTTATGTGTTAAAAGCACCCTTGAGGAAGTAAGCATTTATCATCATCAACCGTCAGCATGTCAGTCACTCCAACATTGACTTCACATGAATACTTTCTATTTGATTGTAATAAATAGTCACTAGTCATCATAATGAGTATGGGACATGCCCGCCTCGTATAAGAAGTTTTTTCACAACATGGTTATATTTTATCCTCAGTTAAGTTTTTTCCCTACTCATCTCTGAAACAAGTTATTCTCTCTATTAAGAAGTTGATCAAATTCTCAATCATAAAAGAAAATGTTATGTATTTTGGTTATATGTTTTCTCCTAACCTCATACATCAGGGGGGGAATGTTAACACCAGAAAATTGTACACATGTTTATACACTCCAAAAGACTCCCAAAGTCATCCAATAGAATATACAAGTGAATATTTTCTAGCTAAAGACATTATGAAGTTCAAAAATTTTAATTTTTCCTAAGGTCTTATATATAAAATTGGACTGTGTGGATTATCCTCAAAAACAATTTACAAATGCTCGAAATTTCCTTCGAAATTTGTGTGGTTGAAGAAAAGGCCGACCCAACAAATTCTGGACCAATTCCCACACTTGGAAGATGATTCTATGACATGTTCCAGTCGAGGACAACCAAAACTGAGTTGCCCTGAAGATATGAAACTCTCAAAGGAATCCTGTTATCCTACTCAAAAGTCATTTTTATTCATGAACCAAGAGAGGGAAGAGAGGTTCACAAAATTGTATATAAGCATACCATAAGAGAACCAAAGAGAAGACAATGTTATGCTGGAAACATTGTTATCAAAGTAATCCTTCATTTCATTGTTGAAGCAGAAGACAGAGAGCATTATTTTGTTGGCATAGTTTCTTCTTAGCAATCCACCATTCTAGTGTGGAAAGGATTTCACCATTGAGAGAGCCTTGATGCTTCTTTGATAGAGAGGAGGAGCTTGCAAATAGATTGAGGAAAGGAACCTCCTTGCTGAGGATTTTTTAGAACCATAGCTCAAAGAATTCTCTTCGAGTGTTTAGTATTCATCTATTGTATTCATCCTCTATCACCAACACTCAATAAAGGGACCTATTTTCCATAATTTTATTGACTTGTTTGCTTCATTAAGCATTATTTGTGTGTTTACCTCTTTGTTTTAGTTTATGTTTGTATATGAAATGTTCTCACCATTTGCAATGTTCTGTTCTTAATGCTTTTCCACTAACAACAACCCAAATTGTTTGTATTTCTTTGCAAGGAACAACCAACTGCTAAGAAAGTGTCTTTTGGTACCCCGTTGCTACAAAAACACTACCACAAGAACACTACAACAAATCCCTATGATTAGCTTCCTCTTTAACTCCCTTTTTTCTTCCACTGACTATTTTAGTGTATTTTTCTCCACCTTTTTGAAAATGTCATAATTATTTATTGGGATGGCATAGATTTTAGCCTTTTTTATGTTGATCATGGAGATATGACACTATTTTGCATTGGATTTAATTCCCAGTTTGGATTCTCCTTTAACTCTTTATGTAGCTTCATGTATATCTTCCTATGTAATGTCCTATTTTGCTCTTGGTTATGGCATTGCTTTTAGTGTCAATTTTAGCTCCCTGTTTAGCTTCCTTTGTAGCTTCCTTTTTAGCTTCCTTTGTAGCTTCCTTTTTAGATTCCTTTGTAGTTTCCTTTGTAACATCCTATTTTTATCCTCATTATGGCATTGGATATGAATTTTTATGTTACACATGCCAAGGGAAACTTTTGTAATTAAATTGATATGGCTTGATGAACAATCGCTTCACAATACCATAATAATGTATGATTAGATCTTGCAATATTAATTACTTTTACCATTATGGTAATCATCATCGTTTTTAGTATCATTACCCTTACCATCATTATTTTTACACTATTACTTTACTATTTTTTTTTGGAAATTGATGCGACTATGCGAGGTATTTTCTCATGAGGACTAAAAGACCCAATTTGGTAAAAATGGAGTAATTATTGCACCACGGAATTCTCTCCCTAACAAGCATCTGTGTGTGCCAAGGAAAATCTATAACATGTATTTAGTAGTATTGAGCAATTATAGTTCTAGGTATCCATGGGGGAAGCGGCGGTAAGACATGAACCATAGATTATTGACATGTTGTTACAGTACTTGGAAGCTCTGGAAATTTTTTGAAATGTAGGGTGCTAGATTTATTTTGAGAAATTGCAAGGTTATAATTATTTGGTTGCTCTAGATTTTTCACAGAACCTAACTGAACAATACTATGAAGTTTGGGGATTTAGAATCGTTGTTTCAAAGGAGGTAATTGCAAGAATAACAGGGCTACCACAACGAGGGGCTTGGTCATTTTCAAGGAATTTGTGATTCCATCATCTAAGATTGAGTTTCTACAAGAAGGAGAGTAATTTAAAACTAAGGGTAGGGGTTTTGACAAAACATACCTTCCCCACCCTTAGGATGATGTGGCTCTCTTCATTCAAAATTTTATCACCAGTGAGGGTCTCTTTGGGATTATATTCAATTATCACTTTCAATTATTGGAACACCTTAGGATAGGGAAGTTGATAAATCTCCCTTACTATTTGCTGAAGTCACTACAACACATGGCAGAGGAAATGTGAGGGGAAAACACCTGGAAAATTGTTTGCCCAATCATGCACTTATCAAATTGGTCATAATTCACTTACTACAGGAGCAGGGGAGTTCATGGGCTAATATGTTAGCAAGAGCATGTGTGGATGCAGAGGATGATGAAAGTGAGGAGCACGAGGAGAGTTTTGAAACAACACATGTAAGTAAAGCAGCCACACCTCCTAGAAGTAGGGTTGTTACAGCCCCCAGGAGCAGAATAGTCGCAACCCTTAGGCAAAGTAGGGAGGATGTATTTTCTAGACCTGAATGTCAAAACCCTAAGACATAGAGCTCTATAAAGATTTATGTCAATACATCTTCAAAAAGAAAAGGGGCACGAATAGAGTAGCCTATGGAGGTGTCCATTGAATCATCATAAAATAGCTATTATAGGTGTCCTATTGAAGAAGAAGAACCAAAAGAAGAAATTGTTGAGACAATTGTATCTAAGTCAATAGTGGAACAAAGAAAGGTTTCTAAGACAAGCAAGGATGCCTTAGTACATGTGAAGGTAAAGAAGAGAGGACTGGAGAAGCTTATTGGTGGAAGGAACCTTAAGAAAAAGGGTGCAAGTAGTTGTTACACAAGATACTACTCCAGAACCCAAAAAATGTGTTGTTATAGTTGAAACAGGGGAGCCTAAGAAACAAGAGGATAAGAGAAAACAGGAAGAGCTTGTCGAGGAAGGCGCCTCCATGCTTGAAGCCTTTATAACTACACTAGAATTTAAGGAGGAATTTGATGAACAAAATAAGGAAGGATAACGAGTAGCAGAAAAATCTATGAAAGAATAAGAGTCTGCCCCTCTATCACATAAGACTGAGATTGACCCCCCTGTCCATCAAATTGAAAACTTGAAAAAAGAAAATGAATATTCAAGAAAAAAACTTGTCATGGTCAAGGGAAAATTGCAATTTAAGAAGAAAAATGGATTAAACATGTTATCAGAAGCAGTAGGAATAACATCATCCACTTAAACAAACATGAAAGTATGTAAGGGGTGTTAACTATTTTTTAAGGAAGTTGGAGTTGTAGAATCGATTACTGTGTTAGTAAGAGTTCAAGTGGGAGGAAAAAATGAATAACTTCAACTTGTTTCTCCACAAGAACCTGTTGACAATGCTACTGTTACACAAGAACCAATAGACGAAGCAGAGCAGGGATAAAAAAAATAGTTTGTTGCTCCACTAGAACCTATTTATGACGTTGTTGTTACATAAGAACCAATAGCTAAAACAAAGCATACTGAAATTAATTTGATTGTTGCTCCGCAAGAACCTACCAACAATGTTGTTGTTACACAAGAACCAAAAATTGAGATAGCACAACAAGAGGAAAAAGGAGATAAATAATATATTATTGAGTCTGAGGCTATAACAACATTAGAAACACGCCAACTAAAATATGAAGAAATATTGAGAACAACATCGTTTTTTAGGGAAGTAGAAAATTGGAAGAAGGTAGAAGTATTCCCTAAAGACGAAGTTATTTTTATGAAACAACATGAGGAGATGGAAATTAGGATCACGAAGGAATGGGATGAAAAGTTAAGAATTCAAGATTTTGTGAGGGCTCAAAGAGAGAGGAAGCAAAAAATAATACACATGAAGGAATTGCAAGAAGAGGTGTAGTTGCTACAACAAGAGAAGGAATTTATGTATGAGCTTATTAATGGTTTACTAAGCTGCATACTTCCTTCTCCATCTTATCCTTTATATCTGTAGGAAAAATGTTTTCTCTTTTAATTGACAACCCTCAAGGAGAAACGACCATATAATACAAGGAAAGTTCAATATTTATTGGAAACTTTTCAGAGTGCTAATTTCTCATAATAACATTTGTTGTGTGAATTATATTTGCATGACCTTAATTGTTTTAGATATAGATCTTTCAATTTGACACCTTATGTGGGGGATATTCAATTGAGGGCTTTTGTATCCTTTGCTCAGAACCAGGTAAGTTGGAAAGTTGCATATGACATTGTAACAACCAATGTGGGATGAGTAAAGTTATGCATCATAAATGAGCTTGGCTTTGTTGATGTTGTCGCTAGAGAAAACAATTAGATATTGAAATTTCCAACCACCGAAGCATTCGTAATGGAATATTAGGGTTCGGTTTTACAGAGACGCCTTAGGAATGTTCCAGGGATAAGAACTAATGCATTAGAAGGGAGTAAGCAAAGGTGGAATATTTTTCGACGGGAGCTCATGGAAGAAGATCATTATTGTCATCAAAATTTTATACAAGCTCTTTCTAGAGTTCCTTAGTATGTGGATTGAATTAAGAGGAGTGGCCCATGATGGATTGGACTCAGATTTAAGTTTCCTCTTGTTTGGATTCCAACCTATCAGTATCAAAATCTTACTGATAAATTATGGTAAATAAAGCTTGTGCTTTCTCGAGGTTATAGGGGTAGAGAAGAGGACACTGCAAAGTCCTATGATTCCTCAAAACTACACTCTCAGCATGTTAGGAACCAATCATCACAAGGGTTTGCACGAGGATGTGCACATGCTTAAGCTGGGGGGAGATGTTGGGCCATGGAAATGTTACCTTTTTGGATTCACTTTCTTATTCCCTTTTCTCCCTTTTTAACCAACAAGACCACCTTTTACCACTGTAACAACCATTATTTATCTATGTATGTCCTTTTCAGAATGTCACCTGCTTAGTCTAATTCTGCTTATAATTTGGCATTGGAACTACTGTCTTAGGTGATTTTTATTATAAAAATTGATACTATGGGTTGTTTCAAGTTTAAGTGGTCTCTTGAAGTTGTTGTTACATGATTACAGTTCTTAGTTTCCTTTATTAATTTGGACAAAGGCTCCGAGAAATGTTGTTGATACACAAACAATTTGCCTTGTGCATGTTGCCTTTTTCTCACATGGACCAAATTTGGAGTGCATTAAGTCAAAGTCAATTCAACTACTGGGAGACATTCATGGATCATAGAGATCATTTAGTTAATATTTTCTATAGAGTTTCCTACCTACTAGGGCAACAAAGGAACTCAAATAAATATGATTGGAAGGAAGGGGAAAGCACCAAGCTTTGTAATCCTAATGTTTTATTAGTGCAAATCTCAACCTTGTGGCGTCATATATTTCTCTGAGTATTCTGCACTTTTTTTAGTGCACCGACCCCTGCTGCTGAGGAAGGGCCCTCCTTCTTAGTAGGGATCATTGGTTAAATAAAATACAATAATTATTTGTATTAATTCTTCTCAATTATGTGATTGTTGTTACTATCAATTTTCATTTATTATTCATTGATTGTAGAAGAGTTTTCTTGAATGGTGTGACAACATAAGTCCTGGACCGGTCCCTCTTAGTGTAGTAATGAGTTATTTACCTTCTCATTGCAGATTGGATTTCACTTTCTTTGAATGTGTATTATCATCATTTGATTGGGTGATCAGGGTTTGTAGGAGTGTTTTTTAAGGATGAGAGTGGTTGTGTAATAGAGTGATTTATTTTGTTACTGTGTGACTCTTTTTTGATTATGTTGAAGAGTGTAACAACTTGAATGTTTGCTCAGAGTGAGTTTTTCAATTACCTTGGTTTGAGATTCATTATGATAGTTAAGCTTACCTGGAATGATAACTAAAGAGTGGATCTGTTGCTCCAATTTAATGGAACAATTATTTTTCTCAATAGTTAGTATGAAAGCTATTTAATTCTTGTTATAGTTTGATGGTGTGTTCATTTCATTTGAATATGTGTTTCAACATTTGTTGAGAGAATGGTTTCCGAGAGTGCTCTTCTTTTCTATATAAGAGTGACAATGTCACGGAGTGGTTTTATTCTACACTGTGTGCTTATTTCTTAAGAGTGTGAACAAGGTTTGAGAGTGTAACAACCAGAGTGTTGAGTTGTTGAGAGTGTGATTACAACGATTGAGTTTGACATTCATTAGCACTAGTCATTATTTTCCCTTGCATATGTTTTGTGTAATAGCCTTGCAACAAAAAAACCTGCTTGGATTGAAAATTATTGTGAAGAGTTGGAACTATTTATTTCTATGAATTAAAAGGACAATTATTTTGCCCAACAACAAGTTGAAGCAAAACCTATACACAACTTTGACATAATGCAAGTTGAAGCAAAACTTGGAATGTTGTATGAAATCTGAAGCATAATTATTTAAGGGTGAAAGTAAACATATACTAATTCAGAAGTGTGTAAAATAATTAAATACACAGTCTATAATTTTAATCAATTAGATTGATCCGGACTTAAACAGGAATGCAACAAATTACAGAGATAACCAGAAACGCATATATGCAGTGGAAATAATACTTCATTTCATTAATGTAAAATACTGAAATATGCTTACAAACAGTAATGGAAATAA
>APFE030323858.1:27518-41478 GCA_000404065.3 Pinus taeda | reverse complement strand
GGGCCTCAAAACGGCTCCGAAAGTTCAGGACCTGAAAAACTACTAAAAATAGTAAGTTGTGCTACAATTAAGGAAACTGAAAATGCTAAGAGAAACAATGGTGGGGGTCCAGGTGGACTTGGCAGGTGGCCAACAATATCCACCTGGATCATAGATTGGCGAATAAATGAAGCCTATCATGCATTTTAGTGAAGCAAGGCAATTTTGGCTTGTTTCACAATAATGCACGCCCAACCTTCATTTCAAGGCCAAATTGAATGATTTGACTTGGAGATTTTTTTTTACACAGTTAACATTGATAAAATTAAATATTTTTAATTTTTTAGCATTCGATTGATATGTTGGGGAAACATTTTTCCACTTACCCTAGGAGGATGTCATTTATCCTATCATCTTCCAACCATCTTCCAACCAATTTTACAATTAGAATGTATAACATTTTTCATTGGATAAATATGGAAAAAAAAGGGTATGTTGCTTCTACTCTATATTGCAATCAATTCAAATTAACATAGAAACAAAACAATATCCAACTAACTTATTGAAATTCAACTATTGATATCTCATTCTCCATCTAGATAACAAAATCAGTCCACTTTTTGTTTTGTACCATGTTATTTTCGGAGTTTAAATCTTGACAAGTGAAATTAAATCATTCATTCAAACTAGGTGTATAGTGAGGTGGAAAATAGTAGAATACACCATTTTCAACTGAAATCACTAAGAAAGATGGAATAATGAGGGTATGGCAGGCATTTTTTTTAATTTTTTAGAATTGGTTTAAAAACTTAGAAATTGCCATATTTTTCAAATCAATTGCAAGAAATTGATACATAATATGAGAAATGTGAAATAAATTTTGTTACAAATGCATCTATCTTTAGCCCCATGGGCTTATTTCCAATTAATGATATTTGTACAATCTTTTGGAGGCATTTTCATAAGACCATTTTGTACACTCACACTTTGTCCTTGATAGAACAATTCAAGAACTTAAGTCACTAGTTTTGAATTTTGACCAAGAGAATTACAAATTGTGCACAAGTGTAATATATCATTAATTCAAATATTATCATATAATATTTGCGTACATTTGTATGTTTATGGCTTGCATTTTAAACCAAATTCCCGTCATAGTAAAAATTATTGAAAGTGCACTTTGCATACATCCATTGTGAGAAGATAAGGGATGGTTGTAAAAATACAACATATGAATGTTCTTTCCAAATATACATACCTATCCCATTCCAAAATTAATTTACTATAATAATTTCATAAGGGTTGGCTTGCATTTTTATTAAACAAATGGGACATCTCATGAATACATGACAACCTTTAGGTGTTTTTTCTCAATAGACTCCTTTTTAGACAAAATTGAAAAATCAAGTCTATAGTAAGGTGGAAAATAGTAGAATACGTCATTTATAATTGAAATTACTCATAAAGTAGGAAGAATGAAGGTATGGTGAGCATTTTTCTGAGTCGGGTAAAAATGGGTTAAAAACTAAAAAAATTGTCATTTTGTTAAATCAATTACAAGAAACAGGCACAACATATGAGGAATGTGAAAGAGGTTTTTGTCACAAATGCATCTATATTCAACCCCATAGGATTATTTTCAGTTAATGACATTTTTATAGTCTTTGGTGGGCTTTTTTCTAAACCAAGTTTTGTACATTTGCACTTTGTTCTTGACAAAGCAATTCAAAAACTTAAGTCATCAGTTTACTATTTTGACTAACAGACTTATATTTTGTGCACAAGTGTAAATAAATCATTCATTCAAATATGATACCAGAATCTCTGCATGCATTTTTATGTTTATGGCTTGCATTTTACACCAAATGTATCACATAGTAAAAGTTGTTAAAAGTGAACTTTTCATAGATTGAATATTGATTATAAAGCTTGTTATATATAAGTTAAAACATAAAGTTTATTATATACAAAGTTTATACTATAAAGTTAATTATTCATATAAATGTCTAAAAACCTAGTTTGTTGGCATCCTTGACATGCATCCTGACGCACATCTTGAACTTCCATCATCCACATGTATCCCCCACATGCATCCTTCATGTGCATCCTTAGTGTGCATCCTCAAACTACGCACTAAACTTCCATCCTCAGTGTGCATTCTCGAATTACATTCTCAGTGTGCATTCAACTCTAATTGAAATACATTGTCAGCCATAGAAACAAGGATCTTCTCTGCCACGCCATCAACTAACAAACAAGGTTTCCAACTTGAGAGTTTCTTAGTGAAAAAGTTCCAAGAGAGCATTGACGAATGGATTGATATAAGCAAGTGTCCAGAAGTTATGCTCGATATACTCTTACAACATAAGTGCATATGTTTGTTTTTAGAGAATTTAATTTAATAATTGAAGAGATAGATGCATGTATTTTTAATTATGATCGTGAGTCGAAGGAATTGGTTATTTTTGGGCATAAGTTTTATCTAGTCCCTATTTTGGTTTCCTAAGAAACTAATATACCCGACAAGGGAGGAGTAATGTCGGACCACTTGAAAACCCCTAAGGTAGAAAATACTTAGATGACCAACAAAATTTTTGGAAAAAAATAGGTGTTCCAAAAAATGATTTAAAAATGGAAGATGTTCCCCCAGGATAATACATAACCTTGATTCATATTTTCAGTAGGACCATTCTGAATCACCACAAGAAATATATTTTTAGTGAATGCATGAAGCTACTCATACAATGGGTTGAAGACTTAGCCATATATGTACCTTTTCTATTTGCTAAGAAATTGCACCACATATTGTAGGAAAGTAAAGTGAAGAGGGTCAAGTTCAATTACTTGGGAACACTGCAAAAAAATATTGACCAGTATTGACCCAACATAGCGGGATTAAGTAGTCCTAACAAACATGCAATAGGATGTGTAAAGTGCAAGAAGATAATGACAAAATACCTCAACATTTTCTAAAGAAGAATGTGGAAGGGGTTGCTTCTACTATCACTTGACAATTACATGAGGAATTTTTGGAGGAAAATATGGAAAATATGGGAACAGGAATCAAGCAAGAGAACCTTTATGGAATTTTTGTTGTTGTAGCTTTGGTGCGCTTAAATACATGCCAAGATGCAGATATGGTATAGGGATTTGTCAACACTAAAGAAAAAGTTATTGATGATGGTTTTTTTGTGATGATTCTTGTCTAAAGAGTTTTGAACTACACATGATTTAGGATAAGCATATTATTGAACTCATGCAACAAGTTGAAGATTTAGATAAATCCAAAGAGTCATTATCTTCTCCACAAGCTCACCATGATTCCTCAAAAAAGAGTTGTGAAAAATGCATGAATAAGGATCAACAGGTTCTTCATCTGAAGCAGGAAGTCACAAGCTTGCAAACATGTCTAGTGGACAGTGAACAGAGGGAAAATGTATCTAGAGACAAGTACAAAAAATATATTGAAGAGTTGAAAGCTAAAAAATGCAAATCGATAAGTGATGGAATTAAGTAACTTCACTATTTAAAAGAAAAGTATAGGGTTGAAACAAATAAATATGAAACCAAGATACTAGAGCTTAAAAATGAGCTTAAAAACAGGCCTGAGGTTCTTAATATACCGCCCCTACAAACCTACATTCCACCTGTAGCAAAACTTATGCAAGAAGTGAAGGAGAAAGAAAAATATATCCATACTTTAAAGGTTGAGTTTTAAAATAAAATCAGTAAATTGGTTACTAAACATAGGGAGGAGATCGAAAATTATGAAGAAAGGGTTAAAATAATGAAGAGTGAGACTGAAAAGAAAGATGAAGCGTTGAAAGGTGGTAAGAAATTGAAGTCATTGTTAGAGTTTGAGAATTCATTAAGAGCATGAGAGAATAAATTGAATCAAGTTATTCAAGCAGTAGATACTAAAAACAAGAAACACAAAGATGCCTTGCTTAAGTACGATTGGGCCTTGCGAGAACGAGATATCTCATTGTTTAAAGTTGTTGTAGCAATGGATGCTAGAGGTGATGTGTTTGACACATCAACAATGAAGGAATCACTCAAGAACAAGCTAACTTCGAAGGAAGAGAAAATTAAGGAGCTTAAAATAAAATTATTGGAAAATCAAGCAAAAAAATGCTTGGGATGCCAAAGTGAGATACAAGAATTGAAATCCCAAATTCACTATTTGCAAAATAAACCCATAACTCTTAAACTTCCAATTTTGCAAATTTCATATCAATGAGATTTGAAGGTTGAATTGCATCAAGTTAAAGGTAAGCTGAGACACGCAAAGGATATATTTGACAAAAAGAAAAATAATACTCTGAAAAGTACAAGAAGAATGTGGAGTTTTTGAAGAAGCACACTAATGAAAAAAAAAATTGCAAAGTTGCTTGATACAATATAAAAACATATTGAAAGAGTTGGAAGATAAATTACAAGCAAGTGTTGCAACTTCCAAAGAACAAGAGACTTCTACATAAGGCAAGAGATATTGTACTACACCAATTTCTTGTGAAGAGAAGGGCTTGCAGAAACCTCCCAAGAAGTTGACAATTCAATAACAACAATCTGTGTATATATTACTACTATAAATACATTTCAATGTTTAATATAATTTTTTTTTATAATGTTTTTGTTTATGCAAATAATGTAAATTTTTTATCTAATTATTTTTTTGTATTTCAATTAGAAACATATGTTTCTTTTTTATTGATAGAATCAAAAGGACTTACATAACCAAATCAGAGAGAAATCATGTTTGAATGATCCATTCATTTGTTCCAATAATTATTCACTAGATGTTAGGTTTGTTTTGTCTTCAAAGGATTCTAGGGTTTTATATGTTTTGACTGAGTCAATTTCTAAAATGTTAGGTCTATTTGGGTCTCCAGTGAATTCTACCTATCTTGCAATTGACATACTTGAGGAAGAATAAGTTAGTTTCCAAATTCAAATCTTGTCTATCTCTGCAATATCAACAAACGAATGTTCTTTCCCAATATGTGTACCTATCCCATTCCCAAAACAATTTAATATAATAATATTCATAGTAGGGTTTGGCTTGCGTTTTTATTAAACTAAGGGGACATCTCATGAATGCAAGACATCCATTACGTGTTTTTTCTCAACAGACATATTTTTAGCCCAAATTGAAAAACAAGGTGTATAGTGAGGTGGAAAATGGTAGAAAAAACCACCTATGCATTCTTTGACATACATTTTTCTAAGCCCAATTTTGTATGTTTTCACTTGATTCTTGACAAAAGATTTCAAGAAATTAAGTCACTAGTTTCAAATTTTGTCCAAGGGACTTACAAATTGTGCATAAGGGTAAATAAATCATTCATTCAAACTAGGTGTATAGTGAGGTGGAAGATTGTAGAAGAAACCATTTACAACTGAAATCACTCGGAAAGAAGATGGTGGGAATAATACTAAGAGGGGGGGGTGAATCAGTATTTACAAATCAATAAATTTTTCATTTCCATAATCAGATTTATATACGCTACTTCAGTGAAGGGAACTCGCGTGTGCACACAACTGTTCTTAAGGCAACCAGCGTCTATCTAGTGAACTTATGATACAGTTAATTCATCATATGTTGATATTTAATCAGTGCATCAATACTTTATTAAACATTAAACAGTAACCATGTGCATTAATAACATAATAAACCATCACACATAAGCAACACACATGAACACCAAGGTTTAAGGTGGAAACATAATGCGGGAGAAAAACCACCTGTTGTTGTCATTGTCTTCTTTTAATATAAAGAATAATTTGTTTACAATCTTGTATTGGTGCAAAATCATACCAGTATGCAGGCACCCACCTGTAGAAGGCTACAACCTTCTCTCATTTTCCAGCTTCTAGTAGAAGGGAGCTACAACCCCCTAGCTCTTACACTAGCCGATGTGTTTGCTAGTATGTAGGTACCGACGTACAGAAGGCTATGACCTTCTCTCTTCCTCCAGGGACCACGTTTCATTAATTTTTAGATTGGATGCTCCTGATACACAAAAATACAATATGAAGGCCTCATTTCATCAAATTTTCATACTGGACCCATCCGAAACTTTGAAACTCAAACTGCATCAACCAACAATCAGTTAATCTGGACATTCAGATCATTGTCACCAGAACACTGTGTTGAAACTAGAAACCTGCATCGTCATTCTAAACCAGTTGCAACCTCAAAAATCATACATTAGAATGCATACGGTACTTTACTAAACCCAACCTGCGTGTATACGCTACTTCCTTTAACAAAACCTGCATGTACCTTCAAAACTATTGAATCATAACAACTTCTGAATCGAATTTGTACTAACCAATAATAGTCTGAACATTTACTGTCAAATTGCAAAGATCTAGACAGTTAGCATCAAAGATAACCCTTCTCATTTAGTCAATCAATCAATCAAACACAAACTCCTTATGCATTCAGTTTTACATTCAGATCTAAGAAGACTTCATTGACAGACAGAAGTAAAATAGTAGTAGCGATCAGATAGATCAGTCATTTCTGAACAATAGGTTTTTCGTTTGCATACCCTACTTGGAAGAATTAAACCAACATGTATACGCACCTTCACCAAAGTGAACCAGTGTATAGATATGCAAATACTTACTTATAACTTCGTTGCAATTCCAAACTTCAGACCTACCCAGCTCATCACATATAAAGGATAAAACGTGTGTTAGCAATCAGATCTAGCTTATTCACTATCAGATCACATAATGATAAGTCATTATGATCCTGATCCATCGTTAGATATCATTCATCATCAAACACTCATGTGCATACTTAGTTCAGATCAAGCAAAGCATCAGAAACCCATAACATGCATATTTTCTTTTGATCTAACACTTCATAAGATATTCATTACTTGTACTCATATCCTTTTGGTCTTCTCCTTCTTATATACTTAGATCCTTTACCAATACCTCGGACCAATACCTCAGACCAAAACTTCAAACCAAAACCTCGGACCAATACCTCAGACCAAAACCTCAGACCAATACCTCGGACCAAAACCTCGAACCAATACCTTGGACCAAAACCCTGATTTTCTATCCCATACGCACTTTTCCTTTTGTGAAAGTGCATGCATACGTATACGCTTCTTATGTTCTGTGAGCACGCGTGTATATGCTACTTGGACATGGTTAACCAACACATACTTCTTAAACCATTCTCTTTCTTTAATTTCTTGATTCTGATTTGTAACCCTTTGTTCCTTCATCCTATTCTTTTGTACCATTACTTAATGTGATTGTCCATATTACTTCTGAAATGATTTCTTTGAACTTCCTTGCATTTTGTCACATCTGTAAACACAACTACCATGCATTCTGTCACATCTGATATCTCTCATGTAGATTCATCTAGTTACCATATACAAGTGAGTTGTTCTGTTACAAGTGGGTTACCATCAAGTACAACACATGCATCATAATAAAAACAGAAGAAAGAATGAGGCTATGACGAGCATTTTTCTAGGATGGGTAAAATTGGTTTAAAAACTGAGAATTTTTCATTTTGTCAAATCAATTGTCAGAAACTGACACAACATTTGAGGAATGTGAAAGAGGTTTTTGTCACAAATGAATTTGAATTTAGCCCCATAGTCTTATTTCCAATTAATGACATTTGTACAATCTTGGGCAGGCATTTTTCTAATCCTAGTTTTGTACATTTTCACTTTGTTCTTGACAGAACAATTCAAGAACTTAAGTCATTAATTTTGAATTTTGATCAAGAGACTTACAATTTGTACACAAGTTTAAACCAATCATTCGTTCAAACCAGGTGTATAGTGAGGTGGAAAATAATAGAGCACACTATTTTTAATTGAAATCACTCAGAAAGAATGAAGAATGAGGGCATGGCATACATTTTTCTGAGACTGGTAAAATTGGTTTAAAAGCTAAGAAATTGTCATTTTGTCAAATCAATTGCAAGAAGCTCACATAGAATTTGAGGAATGTGAAAGAGGATTTTGTCATAAATACATCTATCTTAAACCCCATAGTATTATTCCCAATTAGTAACATTTTTACAACCTTGGGAGGGAATTTTTCTAAGCCCGTGTTTGTACATTTTCACTATGTTCTTGACAAAAAAATTCGAGAACTTAAGTCATTAGTTTTGAGTTGCAAGCAAGAGACATACAAATTATGCACAAGTTTAAACATATCATTCGTTCAAACCAGGTGTATAGTGAGCTGTAAAATAGTAGAACACACCATTTGCAACTGAAATCACTCAGAAAGAGGGAAGAATGAGGGTATGGCAGACATTTTTCTGCGCTAAGTAAAATTGGTTTAAAAACTGAGAAATTGTCATTTTATCAAATAAATTGTAAGAAACTAACATAGAATTTGAGGAAAGTAAAAGAGGTTTTTGTCACAAATTCATATGTATTCAACTCCATAGGCTTTTTTCTAATTAATGACATGTAGAATCATCAATAGGCATTTTTCTAACCCCCGTTTTGTACATTTGCACTTTATTTTTGACAAAACAACTCAACTTAAGTTAGTTTTGAATTTTGACCAAGAGACTTAAAATTTGCGCATAAGTATAAATAAATCATTCATTAAAACCATGTGCATAGTGAGGTGGAATAGAGTAGAAAAAAAAATTGTAACTGAAATCTTCTCTTCTTTATCCAAGTCTACCAATGTAGCAATTAATCACATCTGCCAATATTCAAGTTGGAACAAATATGCACTCTCGGGCCAAACCAATTACAGTCTTGATAATGAAATTTGAAATGAGACATTATTAGACAATACCTAACCTCAAGATATAACCTTGCATCATGTGTGACAAATATCTTACATGACTATGTTTCCTACTTATACATAGCTTTCACATAAGGCAAGTCGCAGCAAAATTTAGAATGTTGTATGAAATGTAAAGTATAAATATTTAAGCTCAAACTAAAGATATAACAATGAAAAAATGTGTAAAACAGTCAAATAAAAAATCTATAATTTGAATCAATTAGATTGGCCAATAAATGAAGTCGTGACGTGCATTTTAGTGAAGCAAGACAATTTTGTATTGCTTCACAACAATGCACGCCCAACCCTCATTTCAAGGAAAATTGAATGATTATGACTTAGAGAGTATTTTTTTACTCATAAGTAATATTAATACAATTAAATATTTGTAATGTTTCACATATATAATTTTGTTGTTCAAGAATAATCCAAATTTCATGGATATCATATGGTAAAAGGTAGGGTTTGTTTGCCTCAAATAAAGGTACACCAAGACCTATAATTAAATGGTAGTGATAAAATGATCATTCCATCCTATGGGTCTATGAAATTGTACCTTAGTCTTGTGTTGTAACAACACCCTACTGGGCCTCAGTCTTGTGTTGTAACAACACCCTACTGGGCCTCAGTCTTGTGGTGTAACAATACCCTAATGGGCCTCAATTCTTGGATATGACAACAACCTCTTTGGGCCTTCTTACCTGTGATATGAGAAAAGATTATGACAGAGATATGAAGGAGATATGTTAAGCCCTATGAAGAGATGTCATGACATACCTATGACTGTTTCAATGCATTGTTATTGCTAATGTTCTCACTACATGCTTTCTTATTATGATATGTAGGTGAATGCAATGTGAAAATGTTGAAAATGTTTTAAAATGAAATTATCTACAACAAAGACTTCTAGCCCTAAGAAAATTAACAGTGTTTCTACTCTACTAGTTAGTAAATATTTAACAATGTAAACGTGTGTAAAATAATAACATAAACAATCTACAATTTGAATCAATCAAACTAAAATGTAAACAATAAGTGTAGGGGTAGAATTATTGGTAGACTATATTTTGAATAGAGTATAACTAGTCCTTACAACATAAATATTAATTGAGATTAGCATTTTTCCCCATGTAACACACTTTACCACTAGGGTGTATATCAATTTTGTTTCATTCCTCATTTATAACTTAGTTTATGCAATCATTTTAGAGCTAATTAAATTACTCTATAGTGAATGTAGTGGATTATTGAAATTTTGGTTATTCTTCTGAATGTAGTCTATTAATCTTTGATTTTACTTGAGAATAATGTTATATTATTGTAACATTTCTATATTTAATTTTCGATGGAAAAATTTTCTTGATGGCACCAAACTAGGCAGAATTTACGCAGACTTTTACGCCTCAACATGATCACATTATTTGACCCAAGTCAACGCTAAATTCGGTGATGGGCGGATCAAAATTTTCGACAATGGACGAGTCAAAATTTTAAAATTTTTGCTGGCCAAAACTTTGAAATTAAATACTCACCAAATATTGAACTAAAAAAAAATCAAACTCTTTGTCTTTTGACAAGTTCTTTTAGTGTTAGATGAACCATAGTTTCTAGTTCAAAACGTCGAGATTATAACAACAATGAATGTGATATGAATCCAGAAATTGATTTACAACATAATGGTAAAGGTCGCAAAAATTTAAAGTCTAAAATACTCCTTTAATCTATTCTCAACCTAAATATGAAGTAAGTTTATCTCATTCATTTTACTTACTTCCATAATTATTCCAGCTCTATCTGTGATATCTAGTGCCCTTAGTTTAGTTAAATATTTTCCATTTAAACATTTGATCATCCTTTTACCCTTCACTACTTCTTTATGTACATTTTGCTTTCATACATCAATCATTAAATCACACTTATTCATCATAATCTTATGTTGAGAAATCATACTAATATACTCCCATGTAGAACGAACCTCCCAGATGGTGTCATCCCAAACAATTTGTCTAGCTTTAACTAGAGACATATTTCCCTTCAATTTGGTTTTTAAATCCTTGACCTCATGTTGTGTTGACTTGTTCTTGGTGTTCAAGTGATCATTGTTTTCTTTTGCTATATGTAGTTGTTTCTCCTTGATATCAAGTCATTCCTTTCGTTGAGTTAGGTTGTCTTTAATTTTCTTTAGTTCAACCTTTGAAATTCTAAGTTTTGTAATAATGTTGCACAAAATGTCTAGGCACCATGACAACATCTCAGAGGATTGCACCTTGATCCCCAATCTCTTCGTTTGAGTTGTCTCCCAATAGAAGACTAAGGGGGGTAGACCCTATGGAAATGGAATGAGGGAGGATTGCTACACAGCATTTTGTCACTGCCCCTGTACTCCCTGTTCCATGATCCTGGAGGACCTCTACAGTGAACCCTACATGCTCCCCTTTAATGAAGAAACTCCCATTGTGTCCCTCTTCATAAGAAGAACAATTCCCTTTTGCACCATTTCCCACAAATCTTTAGTTTTCCCCAGTTTACAAGACCGACGCTAATGACCGTTGTTCTCCTCGCGCCGATATGCAGGGATTATAATTGTCCTTAGCGTCAACTGGAGTGACTGAGCCTTGTTCTAGTCGGGCCGATCCTCTTTTGGAAAGTTTTTAAATAAGGAGTCGAAGCTTCCAACTCTAGAAGCTTCGTAATGGAAGTCTAGTAAATGGTTAGGCTAGATGGAGTCGAGGATGTCAATTTGGGCTCTTTTCCCCTACTAGGATGGAACTACCTCAAGAGATAAGACCTTCTCCCATTAGAAGAGGACCCATCTCCCATCCATTCATGCTATATAAACCTCCCTTTTTCCCAAGCACAAGCTAATTTTATTGTTGGGGTGCTAGTGCCAATTAAGTTTGGAGTAATCAGCAAGTTATTCATAGTTGTAGCTCTCTAGTTGTGTGTGAGGGAGAAGTGTGAATTTGGTTTAGTGTGAAGACTAAAGGGAAGAGCCTTAAAACTATCATTGTTGAGGCCATCATGGAATGCTAACGAAAGTGTGTGGGAACATGGATTTGTCGGAGGAGAATAGTAACGTCAAGACAATGTTTGTAATCTCTTCTTGATTTAATATATATGCAACTATCGATTGATTTCCTACATAATGTGTCATCTCATATGTTTATGGCTTAATGCTTCTTGACTTGTTAAGTAGGTTGAATTACAACTTTTCTATTATCACGGTTGTTGTTTGTTCTTGTTCGCTTGTTTCATGTGTTCGAAGAACAAAATGGGAAATAGTTGGAGCAAGCAAGCAAGGTCATCACCAAACGTGATAAGCGTACTAAGAGGTAGGCCCTCTTAATTGGTTCTAACCTAAAGAAATATTCCATAGAATGTATTGTTAGTGGCTAGACCCGCTATTGGGCTAGAGGAATTGCTTGTGTTTCACTTAGAATTTTACTTCACCACAAATTGGCGACTCCACTGGGGAACCCATCCTTCTGTTTGTTTGCTTGGAATTTCATGGTTTGTGTAATCTTTTCTAGTTTCACCATTTCCCTTTAGTTATGTTTGCTTTCCTTTGCTTAATGCTCTAGGTCTAAAATTCATAATAGAAATTCTGCTCTCAACTTTTGAAATTTTTTATTTTTTCTTTGCATCCTCGCTCAGCACGCTTATTGTGCTAACAGTAGCACCGATCAGCATGATATGCTCAGAAACAGTTGCGACGACCCCCTTCTGGCGCTTGTTGTCAGTTGGGTAGTCGTGCCGATGCCTGTAAGTGAAGATTAGGGTTCACCCCAGGTCTTGGCCAGTGTGTCTTGCTCTCTTGATTTCTGCGTTGTAAGTTTTTTAGACCATCTTCTCCCTGAATAGAAAGCTTCTTTTCATTTGGTTTATTTGCTTGTTGATTTGCCATCTTTTTGCTTGATTTCTTAGTTGCATGGTTTGTGGCCCTAGGGCATCTAGATTGTCATCCATTCAGCTGATTGTGAACTCAGTGAGTCAAGTTGTTGGTGCATTTACTCCTTGCATTTCGTTTATGGTCCTGCTACGGCTTTGATTTCCATTACACAATTTTGAGAAGTTTTGTTTGCTTGTCTAAACGTCTCTTTTCCGACATAGATCACATTGCTTGTCTTGTTTTTGGTAAAGTAATCGCATCATTACTTTGAAAGAGATTTTCTTTTCGTGTTTTTCATTTGCTTGAGAATCGATTGTCTCAAAGCTTTTTCATTGAAGAGTTTTATGAGAAATTAATTTTTTCATTTCATGAAAAGCAAAAAATTCTAGTTTGTTGCATCAATATGTTACGGTAGTTAGCATGATTGAAGACTAGGATTGCAATGGAATTTTAAAATAAAAAGACTTCTCTTTACTTTTGAAAGGACTATTGGAGTGTACTTGCTAGGAAATTAGGAATTGGAATGAATTTTTCATTAGTTTATTTTCTCGAAAAGTGAAGTAGTGAAAAATCATTTTGCTTTTAGTTGCTTGGTTGTTTGAATTTGATTGTGTTTTCTACACTCTCTAGTGTAGACAATTCATCGAATTGAAAGGGTCTTGTCTCATTTAGCTACATTTAAGGTTTTTTGAGTCACATCGCTAAGACCTGAAAACCGAGACATAATTCAAGATAAACTTTAAAATGAACTCAATTAACCTAAGGCGCATTTGAAACCTAATGATCACATCTAGAAGGTCTAGGCTAGAGATGTGTTCCACGTCTTTAAACCTAGCAGTTGTCGTTAGCTTCAGCATTAGACAACGCTAGTACGGACTTGTGTTCCCCGTACCGTCGAGTATATAATGGGAGACCCCTCTAGGTTGCAATCCTTTATCCATAGGAAGTCGACTCTGCCACCTTGCAAATGTGATACACCGAACACAACATTCAGGGAGATTTCCTGCCAGTACTTCTCGGTTTGCTAGGAGGTATTTTGTATTTCACGGTTGCCTAGTATTCCTTTTTACCTAGATCATCCAGAGTAGTTGTTGGGTCTAAAATGTGGATGAAAATTAGAGTTTAATTTAATGTCAATCCGGGAAGGTAAACTTAGAAGTGCCTATCTAAAATATATAGATCTAGAAAGATTTCTAATTCATTTATGTAATATATGAAGAAAGAGGCTCCTAACTTAGGAGAACCAGGTTGTCCTTCCCTACAATACTACTTTCATGAAGATAAATCTAAGAGCAC
>APFE030323858.1:0-25285 GCA_000404065.3 Pinus taeda | reverse complement strand
CTTACTTACCTACAGAAGTGGATGAATCATGCATGTTCAGATGCGGCAATTCTAATTTGAAGCTTCTTCTTCAAGTTGTGGATGAAAGATGGATCTGTATTTTCGTATCGACTGCGAGATCCTCTGCTACTAGATGATAAATCTGAGGAGTCTGTTGAACATGGCTGAAAGTCGTATCTGCTGTTGGATCCTCTGCTACTGGATGATGAATCTGATGAGTCTGCTGAATATGGCTGAAAATCTATAAGGCTTGGAAGGTATACAAAATATATAAGTTACATTTTCCTCCCCTCAACCTTATTTATTGACTTATCCTCAAGTCATAACAAACTAAAAATCAATGAAAGGAAATATGCTTCATCTGCTACAAAACATAGGTCTTCAAGTCTTCAACGCTCGATGGCATAAATCTTACTATGTGAATAAATGTGTCGGTGTCGAACATAGCAAGAATTTGTTGACTTAGTGGCCATTAATGAATGCCCCTAGACAACACAAGAGCTCCCACCATTGATTCCAATAGGAGTCAGGATGCCTAACACATCTTTGTAGGTACGAATAAATTTGTCGTGGTCGAGTCACCTACAAGATCCAACGAACAAGGGATATTAATGTGCTCCCATTGTTCATTGGCAAGAGTACTTGCCATTAAGGCATGCAAGCCTCTAGGTGTTTTTACAAGGATAATTAGACTCTAGGACTTTGACTCAATGGTATCCATAGAAGCAGGAGTCTATTTGCGGAAATGATGGGGAATGATAATGACATGGAAAATGACAATATGCTTGTAAAGAATGGATGTAAGGAAATGCATGGTGTATGAATAGATACTCTTGTTGTGAAAAATGGACATGGAAATGGTATGCTTTATGAATTGACAATTGGTGGAAAATCTTTTGCAAAATGGGAGTTGCAAAGTAATGGTTGTGGTCATGGATTTGTTTTTAGAATTTTTCATGAATTTAGTCGTTTGAAGACAAATTGTGCACACAATGTAATCTCCTTAATGAATACTTGATCATCATGTAACCTGTAAAAAACTTGGTACAAAGAAAACATAAGTGTGCTCTAGAAGAAATAGCCAGTTCCTTCATGATTCTTACGCAAAAATTTCATACCAAATAAAACATATTAAGGACAATCAAAGTGTTTAAATTGACTTAATCATGATATTAAAATCAATCCCTTCTTAAAATAACCATGAAAAGTAATACTTTTTGTTGGTGTCAGATGAAATATGCTCGGCAAAAAGATTGGCATTAGAAAGATCTGTTGTGTTCTGCATATTAGTATGTCATATAAAAATATTCAACAGAAAACTGTTATGATTTTAATGCCAACATGAAGCTATCGAAACAATATAATCATCATCTATAGAATCCTCCAAATGTTTGATAAATCGATCCTCAAAATTTGTTTCCAAGTGTCCCATTATTTAATTTCAAACCTGCATGAATTACATAAAAAGTGTGTTTGTTTTTTTTTTTTAATTTTGCCCTCCATTATGTAATTTGAATGACTTACCAATAAATCACAAGTCACATTTTTGAATTTAATGGAATTTGGGAAATTTTAATTATTCTAAATGAAAATTGAAACAACTTGACAAGTGGCCAATCTAAATCTAAGATTTTTAGGAAATATAATTCAAAAATATTTGCCAAATCATTTTTCATATCTTTTGAATTCATCATTTCCAAGATTTTTAGGAAAATGAAATTCCAAAATATTTGCCAATATTTTCCATATCTTTGAATTCATCATTTCCAAAGATTTTAGGAAAATGGAATTCCAAATATTTGCCAAATTATTTTATAATATTTTGAATAATCCTTTTGCCTAAAAAGTGGATTCTTTAACCAATTTTTTTCTAATAAAACCTTGAAAAATGTTTTGATTTTTTTATATATTTTTTTTTTTGTTGAGGTGGAAGCTGGAGAAATCTCATCTTTGTATGTAAGAATTTATTTATTTATTTTTTAATTAATTATTTTTAGTTATCTAATTATTATTTTTTATCAATTTTTTTTTTTAAATTTATTGATTGATTTTTTTCTCTGCAGCTTGGCAACACTACTGGGTGGCTGTCCATAGCTCTATGGCTGAGCCAATGGATGGCCATGGGCTTGGCTACTGGCTGCATTTAATTGAAAAACCGTTTTTTTTCACGCAACTTCACAAATAACACTCCAAAGAACCCTGAAAATATCTCAAATGGTTGCGAATTTTGCGAAAATATTTCGCGCTTAAGATAATGAACCCCGTTATGAGAAAAACCCATGTTTTATATTTTTCAGATTCATTTTCTTTTGGTCACAAAATTCATTTTAAAAATGACGTTTTTAAGGGGTTGCGTTTTGAAGATGATTTTTTTCATTCACAAAGTTCTTTATTGTATTTTAGATTAGTTCTCTAGCAAGAGTATTTTTATTTGAAATAAATCAATAGATTTTCTAATCTTCCAGATCGCACAAAGTGCGGGAAGAGAGCATACCAATCTCTTGATTTTTTTTATTTATGCAGGTTAGCGTGGATGGATAAAACACAATTAAGATCTGCAATCAAACCTCGCATTGTCTATACTCTTTCTGCAATGTCACGGGGGCATTTAGACTCTCGGAAGACAAAGCTTTCCGATAATCAAGCTCCTGGCTCACCCGTGATACAGAAACAAGACATAGAAATGCAGATTTATTCATGATGATTTAAAATATGACTAAAAGAAAATTCTAATGAGAATGACTTCTAATGAGCTCTCATTTTTATTTTTTAACCTATTCTACTTATCTTGCTTGAAAGATTTATTTATTTCCTAAGTAAAAGAATGCTTCCAGTGAAGCCATCTACGAATTAAAAATTCGAACATGCTCACATCAAGATTTAAAAATTTTACATTACGTTTTACAAGTATGTGAGAATCCTATCTTAGAGTTGGCTCAAAGTGATTGTCCTTGCTCTCCAAGAAGTACCTATCCAACATTGTCAAAGCTCTCATCCGTAGATGGATTAGTGAGAAATGGGGGGTTTAAAATGAAAACTGAATTTAAATTATCTATATGCGAAAATAAAATAAAATAAAACTGCTCCAAACATTGAACTCCTTTATGAACCTGCTGTCACCAAGTTCCACAAATTAGTGCATAAAAACAACTGCATGAAATAATTACTAAATCCTTCTAGTTGCACTTCCCCGGCAACGGCGCCAAAATGTTGGGTCTAAAATGCGGATGCAATTTAGAGTTTAATTTAATGTCAACCCGGGAAAGTAAACTTAGAAGTGTCTATCTAAAATATATAGATCTAGAAAGATTTCTAATTCATTTATGTAATATATGAGGAAAGAGGCTCCTAACTTAGGAGAACCAGGTTATCCTTCCCTACAATACTACTTTCATGAAGATAAATCTAAGAGCACTAATCAACAATGGCTTATGATGCAGAAGATGTAAAAGAAGAGGCTCTTAACTAAGGAGGTCCAGATTGTCCTTCTTCACAATTCTACTATATCACAATTACCATTGCTTCAAACAAGAAATGCATAAATAACTTCAAATGATAAATGGAGAATGAAATTCAGTTTTAGTTCAAGATCAAATAGAAAGGGAATTTAACTTAAATTCCTTTGTGACCCTTCATATGTAGATTAGAATTAAACCAATATTCATTCAGAAATCATCACACATCTAAATACATTTGAAACATAAATTAAATTATACCTAAAATAAGCATGAAAGTGAGGCCATGGGGGCCCTCCATAACTCCACAAGCACACCTCTTCAAAGGGAACTTAAATGTAGAAGCAACAAAATCAAAGTATGAGTCTTTATTTCAAAATCTCCATCATGATGTACAAACCAACTTTCTAAGATTACAAATGAAAATTCTAAGATTCTAAGATTACAAATGAAGGAGATTGTACTCCTATTTATACAATGGAATGGGATAACAAACTCATAATGATGATCCACTAATATCTCTTTTAGTTCCATACATCTCTCAACCATTTAGACACATAACCCCCTTTTGTCCTTGATCCTCTCCATGAGATCATCATCTTCTATGAGGTTTATCTTCTCAAATTCAAATTTGATCCTTCAAGGCCACATAAAAGTGTCTTAGAAGCTTCCTTAGAACCTACACATGTCACAAAAACAACCCACTTTCCATATATAAAGTAAAATATATTTTTTCTAATATTTAGTCAAGAATTTCTCTCAAAAATCCTTAAAAATAAATAATATTTGGAAAATATAAATGAGACCCATTAATGGTGAATAATAGGGAAAATGGAGTGACAAGGTGGTGAATAGTGAGTGATATAATGGAAGCATGGGTGAAAAATGTATGGTAATGTATGACATTTTTAGAGCCCAACAGTAGTCATCGGATCTTTTTGACTCATTAAACTTAAAAGATAATTCGAGTGCTTATCCTTTCGAGCTCGTTTCCAATTGAAAGAGATAGAGTCATCTTTTCTTCTTTCTCGACTCTTAAAACATGAAAGAGCACCAGTTTATTTATGTGTCTTAAAAAATTGTTGCCCATGATCTTATAACATCCTATTAGTCTTTTCTAGACCAAATTGTGAGTTTTCCCTAAAGTACATTTTAAAGCCTTGAAATTTATCTCTCTTTTCCTATTGACTAAGACAAGGTCATCGTGGCTAAACCATCTGGCTCACCTCGTTCCTCTTCCTCTTCTCTGTCTGAAAAATTGTCTAAGGAGCCTTTTCCTGAATTACCAGAGTCACTAAAGGACGAAGGTGTTGATCTCAAAATCATTCTGAGCATTCAACCTTTGTCATCTCATCCTCCACCTACTTCAGATACTGGGTCACCTGCTGATATTGGCCCGGAATCTCTAGACAATCCTATCCATACTCCTAAGAGTTCACCGACTACTGACAGTCAACTTGGACTGGTTATATATCCCTTGAATCCTTTGTTCAACCCTATTGTGATATCACCGCAACATCCGTATAGTCTATATGATCAGTCAAGTGTTCCTTTGGAATTATCCCCTCATATATTTTTGGTTGTTCTTCGTCGTTTGTTCCCAACTATGGAACTCGAAGGCGAAGCTCCAGATACCTCTCCGGATCAATCAAAAGTTTCTAGTCCACACACTGTCGAGGAGGAAGAACACCAATTTCCTCCATAAGGTTTCCCCTTCATGGGGAGTATTCCCATCAGTGTATATCGGGATTTTCCACCTAATTATGTGACTTTAGCACAGTTGGTCTCAAGTACACCTAGTGTCTCATCACTTTATCACAACCTTGTCTGGGCGTTTGGAGTCATGCCTACTACAGGTCCATTCATTGTGAACCCAACCTCCCAACAGGTTGTTACCTCTATCCCGGTGCAACCCACTATTTTGAACCCTCTTGTCTCGACCGTCCCAGTCACCCATCTAGTTCAACCAGCAGTCTCGAGGCATGTTACTGTCAGTTCTTCGATCCTTCCAGTAAGTGGACAAGTTGTGCCACTGCCTAGGAGGCAAAATCTAAGTGTTTCTATGATTTCAGGCACCACCAATGTGAGTAGCTCACAAGCTCACATGGTTGGCATGAACCAGCCTTCTTCTGGTGTTGTCCAAAACCCTGTTGGATCGAGCAACATCCAATACCAACAGGTCCAAAATCCCATTGGTCTGTCTAGGTCAAGAAATTTCCAGTATCAGCAGCCTTATGAGGTTCAGGTTCAGTACCAAGCTCCTTATGTTCCATATGGTTATCGAGGAATGGTCAATATGCCTTGTGTCCTTCAATCTGGACAATATGTTCAGCCTAGTCCATCCACTTTTCCGGGTGGCTATGGCTAGAATCAGTTCAGAAATTTTCTAGGAACTATTCAAGTACCCTTGTAGCAGCAAGGACAACCTCTACAACAACAAGGGAAACCTTTGTTGCAGTAAAGGTCGTCCGCGCAATAACAGGGGAAGATGATACCACAACAAGGACAACTACAACAACTACAGGGGCAACCCTCACAACAATTGCAGCAGCAGATGCAGTATGCTCCGCAAACCTCCCAGCCTATGTCTTCGCAAGGCCAACCTCCACAGCCACAGGGATAGCCTTCATAGCCACAAGGTTAATCCTTGTAGCAGCAAAGCCAACCCGAGCAGCCGCAACCCTTATATACATATAAAAAGGGTCAACCCTTGTAGGGACAAGGCCAGAGTCAACTCATGCAGTAGCAGACCCAAAATCCTAATGTCCAAGGGCAACAGGTTCAGAATCCTTTTGTCCAAGGGTAGCATGTCCAAAATCCCTATGTCCAAGGATAACAAGCGCGAAATCCTTATGTCCAAGGACAACAGGTCCAAAACTTGTATGTTCAAGGACAACAGGTTCAAAACTCGTATGTTCAGGGACAATAGGTGCAATATCCATATGTCCAAGGTCAACATGCTCAACATCCTCTCAACCCGTATGTTGTTTATCAGCAACCTATGGTCGGACAATTCCAAGGTGTTCCAGGTCAAAATCCTCCCTACAGCCAAGGTAACCTACAATGGGGGCCAATCCAAATGCCATATGGCCAGAATCCTCCACTATCGGGCCAGAATCCTCCACTATCGGGGAAAAACCAAATGCCATATGGCCAGAACGCTCCACTATGGGGGGGAAATCCTTACCAGCAGGGATGGGCTCCTCCGATTGGACCCGCTTATCGACCTCCAATGCCTTTCAATACTCAATTTCTGTTCTTGGCTACACTAGAGTTGACAGATGTGTCTCGACTCATAAATGATCCAATTCTTCATTCGTTGTACTGGCCACTGGTTCCGTCCAAGATCCCGAGCAATTGTCCCAAGTTCGATGGGAAAGCAAAAGAAGATCCTCAATCCCATGTGATGACATATCACCTCTGGTGCTCTTCAAATTCCTACGTTGATGATTCTATTCATCTCTATCTTTTCCAACTCTCTTGAAGTACTTACCATGACTTCAACCCCTAGCCATGGATTTCCTCACGCTTTTCCAGTTGTCGGTTCACTATGAAATTGACACCTATTTTCTCACATCACTTAAGCAAGATACTACGACACACATCTCTGATCACATCCATGAATAGAGATGTAGACATCGCTTGATCAAATTTGAGATTGTATCGATTGCTCACCGAATGGTTTACCAAGTCATTTGTCGCTAGAATCGCTCGTGATATAGCTATGGGTGGATGTGTTACTGAAGAACAAGCCATGGCTCCTGCCCAGTACTTAGATATCATTTATTCTCAGTCTGGCACTTTGTATGAGTTATTACCCAATGCTCCACGGCCATCATCTGATCCCACGGCATCGAAGTCACAGACTACACCTCATGTTGATGGAGTAATTGGTTCAGCCTCCTAGACCCCTGCTAAATCTTATTCCAAACAAAAGTCGGTCTCAAACAATGATTCCAATAGTTCCTCCCAGAATCCACCTGGCCCTGGTAAAACCTCAGAGGTCCATGTTGTCCAGTCTACCACACTGGACAAATCCTCGAAAAGTAAGAAGAAAGGCAAAGGCAAGGGTAAATTCGATGCCCCAAAACAAGGTCCTCCTAAGTTGTCTGCTGGTGATTCTTCCCAATGGAAGGCTAAGTATCTGTGCCTCATCTGCGAGGAGGATCACAATACTAAGGATTGTCCCCGACGGCCCGAAGTTAGTCATTTGCTCAAAGGGACCCCAGCTATCCAGAAAAAGTCATTTTCGTCTTAGCAGACTCAATTGGAGACTCCACTGGGGAACCCATCCTTCCATTTTTTTGCTTGGAATTTCATGGTTTTGAGTGAACTTTTCTAGTTTTGCCATTTCCCTTTAGTTTTGTCTACTTTCCTTTACTTATTGCTCTAGGTTTGAAATTCACAATAGCAAGTCTAGTCTCAACTTTTTAGATTTTTTATTTTTTCTTTGCATCCTCGCTCAGTGCACTTATTGCACTGACAGTCACGTCGATCAACACAATATGCTCAGAAACAGTGGCGTCAACCCCCTTTTGGCGGTTGTTGTAAGTTAGGCAGTCACGCTGATGCCTGTAAGTGAAGATTAGGGTTCACCCCAGATCTTGGCCAGTGTGTCTTGCTCTCTTGATTCTGCCTTGTAATCTTTTTAGACTGTCTTCTCCCTCACTAGAAAGCTTCTTTTCATTTGGTTTATTTGCTTATTGATTTGCCATCTTTTCGCTTGATTTCTTGGGTAACTGAATGGTTTGTGGCCCTAGGGAATTTAGGTTGTCATCCATTCAACTGATTATGAGCTCAGTGAGTCAAGTTGTTGGTGCATTTACTCCTTGCATTTCGTTTATGGTCTTGCTATGGCTTTGATTTCCATTACACAAGTTTGAGAAGTTTCGTTTGCTTGTCTAAATGTCTCTTTTCTAGCATAGATCACATTGCATCTTCCTCTCCTCAGTTTGAAATATTATCTGAGGAGCCTTTTCCAGAATTACCAGAGTCACTCGAGGACCAAGTTGTTGAACTCGGAATCATTCTGAGCATTCAACCTTTGTCATCCTATCCTCCACCTACTTCAAATACTGGGTCACCTACTGATATTGGCCCAGAATCTCCGAACAATCCCGTCCAGACTCCTGAGAGTTTGTCAACTACTGACGGTCAACTTGGACTGGTTATATATCCTCTGAATCCTTTGTTCGACCCTGTTGTGATATCACCACAGCATCCGTACAGTCCGTACGATCAACCGGGTGTTCATTTGGAATTATACCCTCGTACATTTTCGGTCGTTCATCGTCGTTTGTTCCCAGCTATGGAACCCGAAGGCGAAGCTCCAGTTACCTCTCTGGATCAATTGGAAGTTTCTACTCCACACACTATCGAGGAGGAAAAACACCAATTTCCTCCTGAAAGTTTTCCCTTCACGGGGAGCATTCCCATCAGTGTATATCAAGATTTGCCACCTAATTATGTGACTTTAGCACAATTGGTCTCCGATACACCTAGTGTCTCATCACTTTATCACCTCCCAACAGGTCATTACCTAAGTCCCAGTGCAACCCACCTTTTCGAACCCTCTTGTCTCGTCCGTCCCAATCACCCGTCTGGTTCAACCAACAATCTCGAGGCATGTTACTGTCAGTTCTTTGATCCCTCCAGTAAGTGGAAAAGCTATTCCACTGCCTAGGGGGCATAATTTGGTTGTTTCTATGATTTTAAGCACCACCAATATGAGTATCTCACAAGCTCAGATGGTTGGCATGAACCAACCTTCTTCTGGTGTTATCTAAAACCCTGTTGGTCCTATTGGATCGAGCAATGTCGAGTACCAATAGGTCCAAAATCCCGTTGGTCCGTCTGGGTCAAGCAATTTCCAATATCAGCAGCCTTATGAGGCTCAGGTTCAGTACCAAGTTCCTTATGTTCCATATGGTTCTCAAGGAATGGTCAATACCCCTTACGTCCTTCAGTATGGACAGTATGTTCAACTTGGTCCATTCACTTTTCTGGGTGGCTATGGCTAGATCTAGTTCAGAAAATTTATGAGAACTGTTCAATTACCCTTGCAGTAGCAAGGACAACCTCTGCAGCAACAAGGGCAACCTTTGTTGCAGCAAGGGCTATCCGCGAAATAGTAGGGGCAGATGATACTGCAGCAAGGACAACTACAACAACAACAGGTGCAACCCTCGCAACAGTTGCAGCAAACCATGCAGCAGCAAATGTAGTATGCTCTGTAAAACTCCCAGACTATGTCTTCGCAGGGCCAACCTCTACAGCCGCAGGGACAGCCTTCGCAGCCGCAATGTCAATCTTTGTAGCAGAAGAGCCAACCCAGGCAGCAGCAACCCTTATATACATATAAACAGGGTCAACCCTTGCAGGGAGCAAGTCAGAGTCAAGTCCTGCAGCAGTAGGCCCAAAATCCTAATGTCCAAGGGCAATAGGTTCAGAATCCTTTTGTCTAAGGGTAGCAGGTCCGAAATCCCTATGTCCAAGGATAGCAAGCACAGAATCCTTATGTCCAAGGACATCAAGTCCAAAATCCTCTTGTTCAGGGACAGCAGGTTCAAAACCCATATGTTCAGGGACAGCAGGTGCAATATCCATATGTCCAAGGTCAACAAGCTCAACAGCCTCTCAACCCATATGTTGCTTATCAGCAACCTATGGCCGATAACCTACAGTGGGGGCAAAACCAAATTCCATATGGCCAAAACCCTCGACTATGGAGGCAAAATCAAATGCCATATGGCCAGAACCCTTCACTATGGGGGAAAACTCCTTACCAGCAGGGATGGGCTCCCCCGGTTGGACCCGCTTATCGACCTCCAATGCCTTTCACTGTCCCTATACTCCCCATTCCATGATCCTGGAGGACCTCTACATTGAACCCTACATGCTTCCCCTTCATGAAGAAACTCCCATTGTGTCCCTCTTCATGAGCAGAACAATTCCCTTTTGCATTATTTCCCACAAATCTTCTCTTTTTCCCAGTTTACAAGACTGGCGCTAATGACCCTTGTTCTTCTCACACCGATATGCAGGGAATATAATTGTCCCTAGCACCAATCGAAGCGACTGAGCCTTGTTCCAGTCGCATCGATCCTCTTTTGGAAATTTTTTAAATAAGGAGCTGAAGCTTCCAACTCTAGAAGCTTCATAACGGAAATCTGGTAAATGGTTGGGCCAGATCGAGTCGAGGATGTCAGTTTGGTTCTTTTCCCCTATTAGGATGGAACTACTTCAAGAGATAAGACCTTCTCCCATTAGAAGAGGAACCATCTCCAATCCATTCATGCTATATAAACCTCCCTTTTTCCCAAGCACATGCTAGTGTTAATGTTGGTGTGTTAGTGCTAATTAAGTTTGGAGTAATCACCCAGTTATTCATAGTTGTAGCTCTCTAGTTGTGTGCGAGGGAGAAGTGTGAATTTGGTTTAGTGTGAATACTAAAGGGAAGATCCTTAAAACTATCATTGTTGAGGGCATCATGGAATGCTAACAGAAGTGTGTGGGAACTCGGATTTCTCAGAGGAGAATAGCAACATCAAGACAACGATTGTAATCTCTTCTTGATTTAATATATGTAAAACTATCGATTGATTTCCTACATAATGTGTCATCTTATGTTTATGGCTTAATGCTTATTGAATTGTTAAGTAGGTTTAATTACAATTTTTCTATTATCACAGTTGTTGTTTGTTGTTGTTTACTTGTTTCAGGTGTTCGAAGAAGGAAACGGGAGATAGCTAGAGCAAGCAAGCAAGGTTATCACCAAACAGGATAAGCATACTAAGAGGTAGGCCCTCTTAATTGGTTTTATCCTAAGGTAATCTTCCATAGAAATTCTTGTTAGTAGCTCTACCTGCTATCGGGCTAGAGGAATTGTTTGTGTCTGCACTTAGATTTTTACTTCACCACAAGGATCAGTTGGGAACCAACGAATTTGGGAGACACATTTAAAAAACCAATACTTGTTTAGATTGCGAAAGATTTTGAAGGATTCAATTTGATTTGAGGAAAATGATAAGAGTGCCTTGTGGAGTTAACTATCTTGCGAAGGAAATAAAGTCCAAGTAATGGATGGGAAACTGCTACTGAATGATTCGATTATCTTATATGCAAATGCAAAACTTAAAGCTATATGAAATGTAGGGACTTAGTTAATTTTAGTTAAATGTTTGTTCTAAGTTTGATCCCTTAATGTTTCTATCGGCCAAACTTATACTTGGAAGTAAAATTTTAATGTGCAAGAACTAGCTTAGTATGCAAACGCAAAGTGAAATGATGTGATAGCGGAAGGGGGGCCTAAAATATGAGTTCTTTCTGAAATATGTCGTGAGTGTTTTTTAACTTTAGGCTAAGAAGAAAAAAGAAATGATCTTAATGTGAGATAAATACTTATACCAACAATGTAAAATATGAAGTTTGCATAAGTAATTACTAAAAACACAATAGGAAACTAATGTAAAATGCTGGAAATAAAACACTTTATATTCAGAAATCCATTTGTATGAGGTACTCAATCAGAGATCATTAGATTCATAAGTAAAACTAAGTTAGTCCTACTTGAATGAGCATGTAAAAACAAATGTACATCAAGAATTAAATTAACTGTTTAAACTCAGATCACAACAATTAGGTACAAAGTTTAAAATATCAGTTCTAGTAATCTCCTCTTAAAACAAATGGCAATGCCAGCAATTTATTTTAAACTAGTGGTCCTATTACCATGCAAGATTTAGATTTTTTCCATGTGTAACAACAGAAACTACAAATGACAAACTGATAACTAATAATTGATAAAAATTTTGAGTTTAACTATTTCCAATCTAGTGATGCATTTGATCTTAAAACTCAGAACTAAATTATTGAAAAAGTAGTGAAATAATATTCAAAAATTTGTTAATTAGCATGCAAAAGTTTCTAAAAATAATTTATTTCTGAAATGTACTGCAATAAAATATGCAAACTAAATTTGTTGCTAAACTTCATCTAAGAAACTCTATGCCAGCATTAGTCTTGCTTTCAATAAGATAAATTCAATTGGTAAGGATTTAGAGGATGTGCACCAATCAGCCCTTAGGGGCTTGAAGATACTTGGAGATAAGTTGTCCAAGCCACAGAAGATCTTCAAAATCCAAAATCCAACTCAAGAAAAAAAAAAAAATAAATAAATAAAAATAAAAAATAAAAATAAATAAATAAATAATCAAGTGAATCCTTTGGAATTATTCGCTCATATATTTTCGGTTGTTCGTCATCGTTTGTTCCCAACTATGGAACCCAAAGGCGAAGCTCCAAATACCTCTCCGGATCAATCGAAAGTTTCTAGTCCACACATTATCGAGGAGGAAGAACACCAATTTCCTCCATAAAGTTTCCCCTTCATGGGGAGTATTCCCATCAGTGTATATCGGGATTTGCCACCTAATTATGTGACTTTAGCACAGTTGGTCTCAGGTACACCTAGTGTCTCATCACTTTATCGTAACCCTGTCTCGGCGTCTAGAGCCATGCCTACTACAGGTCCATTCATTGTGAACCCGACCTCCCAATAGGTTGTTACCTCTATCCCGGTGCAACCCATTGTTTTGAACCCTCTTGTCTTGTCCGTCCCAGTCACCCATCTAGTTCAACCAGCAATCTCGAGGCATGTTACTGTTAGTTCTTCGATCCCTCCAGTAAGTGGACAAGTTGTGCCACTGCCTAAGAGGCAAAATCTAAGTGTTTCTATGATTTCAGGCACCACCAATGTGAGTAGCTCACAAGCTCACATGGTTGGCATGAACTAGCCTTCTTATGGTGTTATCCAAAACCTTGTTGGATCGAGCAACGTCCAATACCAAGTCCAAAATCTTGTTGGTCTGTCTGGGTCAAGAAATTTCCAGTATCAGCAGCCTTATGAGGTTCAGGTTCAGTACCAAGCTCCTTATGTTCCATATGGTTCTTGAGGAATGGTCAATATGCCTTGCGTCCTTCAATCTGGACAGTATGTTCAGCCTCGTCCATCCACTTTTCCGGGTGGCTATGGCTAGAATTAGTTCAGAAATTTTCTAGGAACTATTCAAGTACCCTTGTAGCAGCAAGGACAACCTCTACAACAACAAGGGAAACCTTTGTTGCAGTAAGGGTCATTCGCACAATAGTAGGGGAAGATGATATCACAACAAGGACAACTACAAAAACTACAGGGGCAACCCTCACAACAGTTGCAGCAGCAGATGCAGTATGCTCTGCAAACCTCCCAGCCTATTTCTTCGTAGGGCCAACCTCTACAGCCGCAGGGACAGCCTTCACAGCCGCAAGGTCAATCCTTGTAGCAGCAGAGCCAACCCGGGCAGGAGCAACCCTTATATACATATAAAAAGGGTCAACCCTTGTAGGGACAAGGCCAGAGTCAACTCATGTAGTAGCAAACCCAAAATCCTAATGTCCAAGGGCAACAGGTTCAGAACCGTTTTGTCCAAGGGTAACAGGTCCAAAATCCCTATGTCCAAGGATAACAAGCATGGAATCCTTCTGTCCAAGGACAACAGGTCCAAAACCTGTATGTTCAGGGACAACAGGTTCAAAACTCGTATATTCAGGGACAATAGGTGCAATATCCATATGTCCAAGGTCAACAGGCTCAACATCCTCTCAACCCGTATGTTGTTTATCAGCAATCTATCGTCGGACAGTTCCAAGGTGTTCCGGGTCAAAATCCTCCCTACGGCCAAGGTAACCTACAATGGGGTCAAATCCAAATGCCATATGGCCAGAATCCTCCACTATCAGGGAAAAACCAAATGCCATATGGCCATAACCCTCCACTATGGGGGGGAAATCCTTACCAGCAGGGATGGGCTCCTCCGATTGGACCCGCTTATCAACCTCCAATGCCTTTCAATACTCAATTTATGTTCTTGGCTACACTAGAGTTGACAGATGTGTCTCGACTCACAAATGATCCAATTCTTCATTCGTTGTACTGGCATCTGGTTCCGTCCAAGATCCCGAGCAATTGTCCCAAGTTCGATGGGAAAGCAAAAGAAGATCCTCAAGCCCATGTGATGACATATCACCTCTGGTGCTCTTCAAATTCCTACGTTGATGATTCTATTCATCTCTATCTTTTCCAACTCCCTTGAAGTACTTACCATGACTTCAACCCTTTAGCCATGGATTTCCTCACGTTTTCCCAGTTGTCGGTTCACTATGAAATTGACACCTATTTTCTCACATCGCTTAAGCAAGATACTACAACACACATCTCTGATCACATCCATGAATGGAGATGTAGACGTCGCTTGATCAAATTTGAGATTGTTGATCGGTTTCTCATCGAATGGTTTACCAAGTCATTTGTCGCTATAATCGCTCGTGATATAGCTACGGGTGGATGCGTTACCGAAGAACAAGCCATGGCTCATGCCCAGTACTTAGATATCGTTTATTCTCATTCTGGCACTTTGTATGAGTTATTACTCGATGCTCCACGGCCATAATCTGATCCCACGGCATTGAAGTCACAGACTACACCTCATGTTGATGGAGTAATTGGTTCAGTGTCCCAGACCCCTGCCAAATCTTATTCCAAACAAAAGTCGGTCTCAAACACTGATTACAATAGTTCCTCCCAGAATCCACCTGGCCCTGGTAAAACCTCAGAGGTCCATGCTGTCCAGTCTACCACACTGGACAAATCCTTGAAAAGTAAGAAGAAAGGAAAAGGCAAGGGTAAAGTCGATGCCCCAAAACAGGGTCCTCCTAAGTCGTCTGTTGGTGATTCTTCCCAATGGAAGCCTAAGTATCTGTGCCTCATCTGCGAGGAGGATCACTATACTAAGGATTGTCCCCGACGGTCCGAAGTTAGTCATTTGCTCAAAGGACCCCAGCTATCCTGAAAAAGTCATTTTCGTCTCAGCAGACTCAATTGGAGACTCCACTCGGGAACCCATCCTTCCGTTTTTTTGCTTGGAATTTCGTGTTTCTGTGTGAACTTTTCTAGTTTTGCCATTTCCCTTTAGTTTTGTCTGCTTTCCTTTGCTTACTGATCTAGGTCTGAAATTCACAATAGCAAGTCTAGTCTCAACTTTTTAGAATTTTTATTTTTTCTTTGCATCCTCACTCAGCGCACTTGTTGCACTGACAGTCGCGTCGATTAGCACAATATGCTCAGAAACAGTCGCGTCGACCCCCTTCTGGCGGTTGTTGTCAGTTAGGCAGTCACGCTGATGCCTGTAAGTGAATATTAGGGTTCACCCCAAATCTTGGCCAATGTGTCTTGCTCTCTTGATTCTGCCTTGTAAGCTTTTTAGACTGTCTTCTCCCTCACTAGAAAGCTTCTTTTCATTTGGTTTATTTGCTTGTTGATTTTCCATCTTTTCGCTTGATTTCTTGGGTAATTGAATGGTTTGTGGCCCTAGGGCATCTAGGTTGTCATCCATTCAGCTGATTGTGAGCTCAGTGAGTCAAGTTGTTGGTGCATTTACTCCTTGCATTTCGTTTATGGTCCTGCTATGGCTTTGATTTCCATTACACAAGTTTGAGAAGTTTCGTTTGCTTGTCTAAACATCTATTTTCTAGCATAGATCACATTGCGTCTTCCTCTCCTCAGTTTGAAATATTATCTGAGGAGCCTTTTCTTGAATTACCAGAGTCATTCGAGGACCAAGTTGTTGAACTCGGAATCATTCTGAGCATTCAACCTTTGTCATCTTGTCCTCCACCTACTTCAAATATTGGGTCACCTACTGATATTGGCCCAGAATCTCCGGACAATCCCATCCAGACTCCTGAGAGTTTGTCAACTACTAACGGTCAACTTGGACTGGTTATATATCCTCTGCATCCTTCGTTCGACCCTGTTGTGATATCACCGCAGCATCTGTACAGTCCGTACGATCAACCGAGTGTTCATTTGGAATTATCCCCTCGTACATTTTCGGTCGTTCATCGTCGTTTGTTCCCAGCTATGGAACCCGAAGGCGAAGCTCCAGTTACCTCTCCAGATCAATTCGAAGTTTCTACTCCACACGCTGTCGAGGAGGAAGAACACCAATTTCCTCCTAGCATTTCCCTTCACGTGGAGGATTCTCATCTGTGTATATCAAGATTTGCCACCTAATTATGTGACTTTAGCACAGTTGGTCTCTGGTACACCTAGTGCCTCATCACTTTATCACCTCCCAACAGGTCATTACCTAAGTCCCGGTGCAACCCACCTTTTCGAACCCTCTTGTCTCGTCCGTCCCAATCACCCGTCTGGTTCAACCAATAGTCTTGAGGCATGTTACTATCAGTTCTTCGATCCCTCCAGTAAGTGGAAAAGCTATGCCACTGCCTAGGGGGCATAATTTGAGTGTTTCTATGATGTTGAGCACCACCAATATGAGTATCTCACAAGCTCACATGGTTGGCATGAACCAACCTTCTTCTGGTGTTATCTAAAACCCTGTTGGTCCTACTGGATCGAGCAATGTCGAGTACCAACAGATCCAAAATCTCATTGTCTGTCTGGGTCAAGAAATTTCCAATATCAGCAGCCTTATGAGGCTCAGGTTCAGTACCAAGCTCCTTATGTTCCATATGGTTCTCAAGGAATGGTTAATACCCCTTACATCCTTCAGTATGGACCGTATTTTCAACCTGTTCCATCCACTTTTCTGGGTGGCTATGGCCAGATTTAGTTTAGAAAATTTATGAGAACTGTTCAAGTACCCTTGCAATAGCAAGGACAACCTCTGCAGCAACAAGGGCAACCTTTGTTGCAGCAAGGGCTATCCGCGAAATAGTAGGGGCAGATGATACCATAGCAAGGACAACTACAACAACGAAAGGTGCAACCCTTGGAACAGTTGCAGCAAACCATGCAGGAGCAAATGCAGTATGCTCTGCAAAACTCCCAGCCTATGTCTTCACCGGGCCAACCTCTACAGCCGCAGGGACAGCCTTCGCAGCTGCAAGGTCAATCCTTGTAGCAGTAGAGCCAACCCAGGCGGCAGCAACCCTTATATACATATAAACAAGGTCAACCCTTGCAGGGACAAGGTCAGAGTCAAGTCCTGCAGCAGTAGGCCCAAAATCCTAATGTCCAAGGGCAATAGGTTCATAATCCTTTTGTCTAAGGGCAGCAGGTCCAAAATCCCTATGTCCAAGGATAGCAAGCACAGAATCCTTATGTCCAAGGACATCAAGTCCAAAATCCTCTTGTTCAGGGACAGCAGGTTCAAAACCCATATGTTCAGGGACAACAGGTGCAATATCCATATGTCCAAGGTCAACAGGCTCAACAGCCTCTCAACCCGTATGTTGCTTATCACCAACCTATGGCCGGTCAGTTCTAAGGTGTTCGAGTTCAAAATTCTCCCTATGGACAAGGTAGCCTACAGTGGGGGCAAAACCAAATTCCATATGGCCAAAACCCTCGAATATGGGGGCAAAATCAAATGCCATATGGCCAGAACCCTTCACTATGGGGGAAAACTCCTTACCAGCAGGGATGGGCTCCCCCGGTTGGACCCGCTTATCGACCTCAAATTCCTTTCCCTGTCCCTATACTCCCCATTCCATGATCCTAGAGGACCTCTACATTGAACCCTACATGCTTCCCCTTCATGAAGAAACTCCCATTGTGTCCCTCTTCATGAGCAGAACAATTCCCTTTTGCATTATTTCCCACAAATCTTCTCTTTTTCCCAGTTTACAAGACCAGCGCTAATGACCCTTGTTCTTATCGCACCGATATGCAGGGAATATAACTGTCCCTAGCACCGACTAGAGCGACTGAGCCTTGTTCCAATCACGTCGATCCTCTTTTGGAAAGTTTTTAAATAAGGAGCTGAAGCTTCCAACTCTAGAAGCTTCATAACGGAAATCTGGTAAATGGTTGGGCCGGATCGAGTCGAGCATGTAAATTTAGGTTCTTTTCCCCTATTAGGATGGAACTACCTCAAGAGATAAGACCTTCTCCCATTAGAAAAGGAACCATCTCCAATCCATTCATGCTATATAAACCTCCCTTTTTCCCAAGCACAAGCTAGTGTTAATGTTGGTGTGTTAGTGCTAATTAAGTTTGGAGTAATCACCCAGTTATTCATAGTTGTAGCTCTCTAGTTGTGTGCGAGGGAGAAGTGTGAATTTGGTTTAGTGTGAATACTAAAGGGAAGAGCCTTAAAACTATCATTGTTGAGGCCATCATGGAATGCTAACGGAAGTGTGTGGGAACCCAGATTTCTCAGAGGAGAATAGCAACATCAATATAATGATTGTAATATCTTCTTGATTTAATATATGTACAACTATCGATTGATTTCCTACATAATGTGTCATCTTACATGTTTATGGCTTAATGCTTATTGACTTGTTAAGTAGGTTGAATTACAATTTGTCTATTATCATGGTTGTTGTTTGTTGTTGTTTACTTGTTTCAGGTGTTCGAAGAAGGAAATGGGAGATAGCTAGAGCAAGCAAGTAAGTTTATCACCAAACGGGATAAGCGTACTAAGAGGTAGGCCCTCTTAATTGGTTCTAACCTAAGGTAATCTTCCATAGAACTTCTTGTTAGTAGCTCTACCTGCTATCGGACTAGAGGAATTGTTTGCGTCTGCACTTAGAATTTTACTTCACCACAAGGATCAGTTGGGAACCAACCAATTTGGGAGACAGTTAAAAAACCAATACTTGTTTAGATTGCGCAAGATTTTGAAGGATTCAATTTGATTTGAGGGAAATGATAAGAGTGCCTTGTGGAGTTAACTATCTTGCGAAGGAAATAAAGTCCAAGTAATGGGTGGGAAACTGCTACTGAATGATTTGATTATCTTATATGCAAATGCAAAACTTAAAGCTATATGAAATGTAGGGACTTAGTTAATTTTAGTTAAATGTTTGTTCTAAGTTTGATCCCTTAATGTTTCTATCGGCCAAGCTTATACTTGGAAGTAAAATTTTAATGTGCAAGAACTAGCTTAGTATGCAAACGCAAAGTGAAATGATGTGATAGCGGAAGGGGGGCCTAAAATATGAGTTATTTCTAAAATATTTCGTGAGTGTTTTTTAACTTAAGGCTCAGAAGAAAAAAGAAATGATCTTAATGTGAGACAAATACTTATACCAGCAATGTAAAATATGAAGTTTGCATAAGTAATTACTAAAAACACAATAGGAAACTAATGTAAAATGCTGGAAATAAAACACTTTATATTCAGAAATCCATTTGTATGAGGTACTCAATCAGAGATCATTAGATTCATAAGTAAAGCTAAGTTAGTCCTACTTGAATGAGCATGTAAAAACAAATGTACATCAGGAATTAAATTAACTGTTTAAACTCAGATCACAACAATTAGGTGCAAAGTCTAAAATATCAGTTCTAGTAATCTCCTCTTAAAACAAATGGCATTGCCAGCAATTTATTTTAAACCAGTGGTCCTATTACCATGCAAGATTCAGATTTTTTCCATGTGTAACAGCAGAAACTTCAAATGACAAACTGATAACTAATAATTCATAAATAAAAAAATTGAGTTTAACAATTTCCAATCTAGTGATGCACTTGATCTTAAAACTCAGAACTAAATTATTGAAAAAGTAGTGAAATAATATTCAAAAATTTATTAATTAGCATGCAAAAGTTTCTAAAAATAATTTATTTCTGAAATGTACTGCAATAAAATATGCAAACTAAATTTGTTGCTAAACTTCAGCTAATTGAAACTCTATGCCAGCATTAGTCTTGCTTTCAATAAGATAAATTCAATTGGTAAGGATTTAGAGGATGTGCACCAATCAGCCCTTAGGGGCTTGAAGATACTTGGAGATAAGCTGCCCAAGCCACAGAAGATCTTCAAATCCAAAATCCAACTCAGAAAGAAAAAGATAAATAAATAAAAATAAAAATTAAATAAATTAAAAATTAAATTAAATTAAAATTAAAAAATAAATAAATAAATAAATAAATAATAAAAAATAAAAAAATTTGAGAACTTTTTTGATCAAGTTTTTAGCGGATTTTTTAGTGAAATTTTATGGTGAGAGAGGGTGAAGGAAGAGATGCTTGAGGGTTAAAGATGGAGATGAGGCAACAAGAGGTCGAGAGTGAGATAAGGGAGGCTGATAAAGGGAGTTTGAGAAGGAGAAGGGGAGGCCAAGAAGGAAGGGGAGGCCGAGAGATGGAGGCATAAGGGAGGAGGCCGTAAGGGGCAGAGGGAAGCCGAGAAAGGGAAGGTGTAAGCCAACCTAAGAAAGAAGGGGTGGAAGGTCGAGAGGGAGGCTAAGAGTGAGGGCCGAGCATTGAAGGAGAAAGAGAGGTCGAGAGGAGGCAGACTGAGAGGAGGATGAGGGATAAAAGGTAGCAGGGGAGTGGATGTCATGAGGGAGAGGGAGACTGGGTAGTGAGGAAGCCAAGGGTATAAGAAAAAAGAGGGAGGTCGTAAGGTTGGGGGGATAAGGGAGGCCAAGAGCATGGCAAGAGGAAAGAAAGGGAGGTCATGAGCTAGGTCGAGAGGAAGGGGAGCAGGGTGTTGGAGATGGCCAGCGCAGGGCCTCCAGACCCTAAAAAAATTTCCCCCGATCTTTCGCGATATTTGCAGCGCCTGGATCAAGTTTCCTTTCTGAAAATTTTCTTCAACCTACAAATAAAATGGAGATCATATCTTGCCCTCTGGGGCCTAGATCTATCTCCAAAATCCACAAAAATCGTCTGCAATCTTCAGATCTGTTCCTACACAAATGAAATATAGAAAACCCCAAAACATGTATATACAAAAATATGAAACACCCAAAACCCCAATGAATTAAAAAAATTGAAATTTAAAAAAATAGTATATCTGCATATCAAAACCCTCTATTAGCCAGATCTATACAATTTTGCACAAATTTATAAATAAACTGGAAATTTTAAATAAAGGCACAAGCCCAAGAAAAACCCTGCAAATAAAATATTTTGTAAGATGGCTTCAAAAATTAAAAACAGTAGGGTCTTTAGATTCTGTAATCTGAGAGTTAGTTGGTCCAATTGTGGACTTCCCCATACATCCACATCCTGAATGATAACTTTTGAACACTTAGATCTGATTGTTAGATTAATAGAGATTCAAAATAATCATAAAATCATCAAGAAATAGATATACCCGCTAGTTCTATCAAATCAAAATGATATTTTGAAAACCTAGAAATTTGTGCAAGATACATGTGCACAAATCAATCCTCAAAGGTTATTATCCAGCAAATACAAATAAAAGCAATAGAGTATTAAGAGAAATATTACCAAAAAAACCTAAAAGAGGAACACCACGTTCTAAAACCCCCAAATTCTTTGTGTTTTGGTAACCAGAAAAAGTTACAAGAGCTTTCTCAGAGCAAGTACACGATTCAATGATCGGATGCAAATAATGGAGAGAGACCTCTGATTTTATAGGTAAATTCTCCAACAACTAGATGTTTTGATCCCCGTCAAATTAATCTCAGTCGTTGATGAAGATCAAATTATCTTTTAATCATGACCGTTGAAATTAAGTTACTTTTTGAGGAAATTTGAATTTCACTTTTAATTTCTTTTTAATTGCCTCAAAAAATTGACTTTGACTTAACTACTAAGGCCCAAGGGTGCAAAATATCTATAAAATTTTAAAATTTCCCTTGGTCAGGGACCTCCAAAAATTAAAAACTTTAAAACCCACGAATTTTAAATGTTGGAGGATTTAATTTGTCCTAGGACCTAAATTAATTAAATTTATGGCTTTAGCATTTTAATTTATTTTAGCCAGAAAATTTATTTAATTGACTCATGAAGGGATTAATAATGTTTCCAACCCTCTAATACTTTAGCATTATAGCTAAAATATTATTTACATGAAATATTACATTTCTAAACCATGAAGGGGGAACATCAGTTCGTTATAGACCCTCTATAAGTTACCCATTTCTGTGACTCAAAATATGATCTAGTAGACTGAGTGACTTGTAATAAAATAATCTAACCATACAGTTAGAATTATTCCCAAATCACTTTTACAGATACTCGATAAATAACACTATGACTCATTTAAGATCCTGACAACAAAATCCACCCTAGCTTTGGGGTGAGGCTGGAGGGAAAAACTATGTCGATCATCCATGTTTAGAAACACACATGAATTGGTGAGACAAAAAACCTCCTAGGATATAAATCATCATCAGAAAGATAAACTTACCTAGGTTGTTACATACATTTGTCTTACTAGGATCATTTACATTACAAAATGCAGAATGGGTTTACAAAACTCCAGTGTACTTATAGCTGATAATGATGAATCTGTGGGTCATCTCAGTGCTCAAACAAGATGGAAATCCTTGTTCAAACAAATGTACATCTATGGGGTAGCTGGCATGGAGTGGTCAACATGACCCACTAGTTAGGGCTTTCTGTGCCACTGCAACAGTTCTTAACTCGGCCTCAAAACTCCTTCAACTCCTGCACTGCCATGCCTCCCTTCTAGCCTTGCCTATCCACTATACTCGGCCTCCTTCTAGGTTGTTATTACAAACCTTGTTATGCCCAAATCTGACCTAAACTAGGGCTCTATCTAACCTGAGGTAACATAGAAATGCGGACTACTAATCAAAGACAAATTAGTACAAGAATACCCCAGAAACCTTCCTTCTCTTACTGGTTTCCTCTTCCAAGAACTCGGCCTACTGTCATGAGAAAATAGAACCACAAAGTATCCCTTTTCCCTCCTTCGCTAGGCTTGTCTTGGTTGCGGCTTGTTGAAAAGTGTGCAACAAGAAATGCTTGTTGAGATTGCAACAAGATGATGGAGCTTAGTGAAAAGAGTCGCCCTTCACTAAGTGGGCCCGCAGGCTATTTTTGGCGCAAGTCTATTTTTAGACTATGTCTATTTTTAGACATATGGATCATGTCTATGGATTGCAGGATGCTATTCATGGATGATTGATCAAGTTGGGAAAAATAGATGGACTTCTATTTTTAGACACAGCGGAGTGACTGCTCAGTCTAAATATAGAACAGTCAAATATTATTAGCTCACAATAATATTTAGACTATAAACTTTGTCTTATTCTCTTGGAGCACTTCAGGATGAGCTACGGATGTGGTACATGCAGATCCCAGAAGGAAATACGTGGTTACCTATGGGATGACTAATATTTGCATGCAGGACTTCAGTTAGAACTCAAGTGAGTTGAGTTTAGTGGACTGGAGGTGCAGTTGATGGAGTTGTGTTCAGTTTAGCTTTGTTAAACTGGTTGTATTTAGTCTAACTGGCAAATAGACTAGAGATGAGTTGGGTGAATTAGTTATTAATTAATTCACAAGTTATTAAACTCATAATACAACTAATGAATACATCAGTTAACTCAGTTGCATGTTGTCAGTGCATGTTCAGTTCAGCAGGGATAGGTGTTAGAGAATCAGATTGCTATGAGTTGTGACTATAGTTGTGCACCAGATCTTGCACAATCAAGGGATTGAGTATGCCAATGAGTTTGCCCACGTATTTTTCCACATTGTAGCTTCTGCTCACGTGATTTAGCCAAGGAAATACGTGGTTGCCTTGGAATTATCATCAGTTCTTGAGCAGGTATTGAGCAGCGGAGGCAGGCAAGCAGCGAAGGAGATTTGAGCCAGTGATTGATTCAGATCTGAGCTGTATTGTGTGTAACAGAGGTGGAGATACTTGTGAGAAGTATTATGCTGTGTAATGTTACATGACTCAATCATTAATATACAGATAGTTGGGGTTTTTAGCGAGATGCTTTCCCCGGGATACATACTGTGTTAATGGGTGAATGCTCTTGATGTTTTATTGTTATTGATGCTGCTATATTGATGATCAACGTAGAGGAGCTTATGTATTGTGTATGTTTTCCGCAATAGTACATGATCAGGATAATCTCCATTGAATATGTGTTAAATTATTCAAAATTTCTACATGGTATCAAAGCAGTTGATCATCAGATCTACTATTCAGGAAGTGACTACATTCTATTTCTCAGGCAGAGCCTGTAATCGGGCCAGGTAGCCTCTGGATTCATCCTTCCTTTGGAAGGTGAAATATCTGGTCAAAGCCCATACAGTCAATCTCTGTACGAGAAATATTGTGTTCTCACGAATCTTAGATCCGAGGCGGTTGAGTTGGTTGCTGGTGGAATTCGAATTTGCAGCAGTGTTTTCTTGGTGACAACGCAGCAATGTCTTTCAACGGATTGCGATTGGAGTATGCTCTTGAGGCAGCTCAAACTATATTGCATGGGAGGACAGGATGGAGATAGTATTGGATGATAACGGGCTGAAGGAGTTCATAGATACGGATATCCCAAAGCCTACTGATGCTACTCAAGCTGATGCTTGGCAAAAGAAGATCGCAAAATGTCGAAGGATTCTGTTGGAGGGCGTGAAGGATCACATTGTGTCCAGCCTCCATGGAAAGGCTAATCCATATTTGATGTGGAAATCATTAACAGAATTATTCCAAAGCAAGAGCGATCAGAGGAAGCTGGCGCTCAAAGATAAACTCAGAAACATCAAATGCGAGAAGGGTGAAAGTATTCCCAAGTATCTCACGAAGTTCACTCAGTGTCGAGATGAGCTGGGAAGTGTGGGGGTTACTGTCGATGATGAGGACTTGGTGAGCTTGGCTCTCCTTGGTCTTCCGAAGAGTTGGCATTCCTATCAGGACTCTGCCAATGGTCGGGAGAAGTTGCCAGGATGGGAAAGACTATGGTCAGATCTTGTGCAGGAGGAGATCAGGCGGAGTACCAGGGACGGATCTTCGTCAAAGGGAGCTGATGGAGAGAATTGTGCTTTGGCTGCCAAAGCAAAGAAAGGGAAGAGCAAGAAAGCT
>APFE030323853.1:0-22094 GCA_000404065.3 Pinus taeda | reverse complement strand
CTCTCTCTCTCTCTTTCTCTCTCTCTCTCTCTCTCTCTCTCTCTCTCTCTCGGTCTTTTCTGTTCTCTGTTCATGGCTTTAAAGCCAATCGATCTCATGATTGCTCGATTCCCCTTCCACCTTCGTCAGATCGCCTGATGTTGTTCACTTGGAACTCCCTGTCTTTGCATCATGGTAATAAGCTCATAGGGAGTGGCCACTTGTCCTCTCGTGAACTGCGTCAGCTTTTCCTCATTGGATTGGTTCTTCTGTTACATTATAGAATGAGTCATCTGCCACCTCAACGATCAAATCGAACCTCAAATCCTTGTAGATCTCGACTTAATCCCCTGTCAAATCTGGTTCTTTCATCAGGCGCATTCTCAGCCGTTAGATCTAGAGCCCCTAGATCCAACGTCATTCGCACATTTCACGTGGTTGACTTGCTCGACTGTTAGCGTGCGATGAGCGGCGATTTTCTCTCTCCTCTGCCTACCACGCCTCAGGTGTTGAATGGAAACGCTAGGTTTAAGCCAAATCCGCTTACCACACAAGGATGCCCCTGATATACTACTGATTTTGGAGCGCGGGTCCCACCTTTAGCCTTTAGCACTTTCGCCATAGTTTTTCCGGCTTCCATGTGATCGAGTGCTTCGAGGCCTTTCCTTCTCGAGGGGTTTTTCCCAGCGATTAGAAACTGCCTCCTTTTCCCGACTTGGGCTTCCCAAGTGCCATTTTCGCCTCCTGCGCAGTCTCCATGGGCCTCGGTCAGCGCGCTTTGACCGAGGTCCTCGTCATTCCACACTGGCTACCAACTGTCATTGTTCAGAGGTTTTTCTGATTGCTCTGTGCTCTTGAATACGAAGTTTGTCCTGATCTGATACAGTCATAGTACTTTGATTATTCTTCATGGATCCAATTCGGATCAAGGGTTGCTGGTGAGAAAAAGCTCAGGGAATCAGAAGAGGGGGCCTTTAACATCTGGTTGATGTTCTGAGCATTAATGGTAATCAGCATGTCTCCATTTTGAGCCATTGCTACTCTCTGTACATATTCATAATGGGCTTGGCACCAGGTTATCAGATCTTGGAAGCTATGAGTTTTTGGGAATGAAAAAAGGGGCAAATGAGTCTCCTAGAACCTGATTTGATCCCCCTGGTTAATGTATTTTTGTTTTAACCATGGGTGCAATTTGATAAAATCAAATTCACACTCACAATCTGAAACTTTAAATGGGGCATCAGCCACGAGAATCCACTCTAGATCAACGGGGGCGATGGAGGGGCTTGCTTCTTCAATGTTTTTCTGGGTTTTGACTATGGGAGCAATTATGCTGGAAGATGAGCTTAAAGTGTATTGAGATGGATGAAGAAAGGTTGCAGTAGCTTTTTGAACAGGGGCAATTTATAGAGGAAGGGAATTAGCAGGAAATAGGATCAAAGGAAAGAAAATTATTATCATCACTTAAACAGGTTATTTGTAGGTAATTTACAATTTACTATTTAAATATTACCGTAGGAGATTTATTACAAGAATGGTAATTTTACAACGGGTTTATAGGAGTTAATGGCCAACAGGACAGGAGCGGTGTAATGGATCACTATGTGGCAGTAATTGAGTGGACAGAGGGAAACTGATAATTGAGGTGGTGGATGAGCTGGAGGCATGGAAATGAATGAGGAAAAGCGGATGTGGAAGGTGCGGTGATGAATGAGTTGACAGGTCAAAACCGTTGGTGTATTTCTTATGGTGAGCAGGTCATGGTTTTGGGCTAAGGGGACCTGAAATCATGTTGTTTTACCACGTAAGAGAAAACGAGTGGCCATTAAAACCACCTTTTTGGGGGTCTTGCCCACGTTAACCAAAAACAGTGAAGGGGGCCCGAAATGGATCCTTCATCGTTGATCTCGGTGGGGTTGATCTTGACCATCGAAAGTTAGAGGCCGCTTAGAAGGCGCTTGATGTGACATTTTGTCACTTCTAACTTCATAATAAAATCATGCATTGTTGATTATTTGCAAGATAATAAACTTTATCAACATAATTAAGCCTCGATTAAGGAATTTAAGCATTATTTAAACTAAATAACAAATTTCAAAGGCGCATTTGAACTAGCAGCCTTAATTTTTATTTTCTAAAGCAATTTTTTTTGTTTATTTCTTATCTAACATTTTATCATTTGCCTTCCTTTTTATAGAGCAACTACCCTAAAATTTTATATGATATGGACCTAAAATAATAATAATTCCTAACATTTTTTATTTTCAATTTTCCTTTTGGTCCATATCCTAGCTTATCATTATACAATGGTATTTTTGATTTTTTTCAACTAATGGCTAACTTATCAAAAACAAAGATGCTACAACACCCTATTCGAAATAGAGGAAAAGGTAGAAATAAATTTGTATCCAGGTGAGATTGACACTCTAAAGCTAAATCATTGGCTGTAGCAATTAGAATTATATTTAAGTATTCGCCATATAGAGGAAGAATAGAAGATTTCATTTACTCGGTTGAAATTAGAGGGACATGCCTTAACTTTGTGGGTAAGAAACACGAAAACCTTGAGGTTGGAGGAATATCCTCTAGAGACTAAGCGGGAGGGTTTCAAAAGCCTCATAAATTCACAATTTTACTCTGTCGGGTGCATAGAGGACCAATGGGTCTCGTTTCATTATTTTAGGCAGAAGAAAGGCTAGATTGTACATGAGTACTCCATAGAGTTCAAAAAAATGGCCATAAGGTTGGGTATCTCCCCAAACAACCTAGATGTACTCCTCAAGTATTTGATGGGTCCACACAACCATCTACAAAAGTAATTGATGTTGTTTAAATCTAGATCAATGGACAAATCTTACATACAGGAACAATACCTAGAGAACATAAGCGAGAAGAAAAGGAAATCGAGTGGTTCGAAGCAAAAGGAACACCAAGGTGCTTCTAAGGAGGGGAAGAAGAAGTGGAAAGGGTGAACATATAAAAGGACAGAAGCCACAACACACAAGTGCAAAGATCCCAACAACCACTAAAATAATTGTAAGATTGATGGTTGTACAGAGGCAAAGTGTTGCAAGTTGCATCTAAAGCTTAACTTGAAGATAAAAAAGAAAGATATAAAGAAGAAGAATCTCACGACCACTGATTCAAGTAACCGGGTTGAAAATAGCTCGGACGTGGATGAGAATATCATCTATACATCAATGCAGAAGGAGGTGAGCCTAAGTAGCCTTCGACAACAAGAAGAGAAGGAAAAATTACCAAACTATTTCACATAAAGATACAAGTCAAGAAGAGAAAGATTGATGCTTTATTTGACTTGGGATCACAAGAAAATATCATTGTGGCAAAGACAGTCAACGAATTGGGATTGGAAGTTCATGATCATACAAGCCCATATCCATTAGGATGGGTGCAATGTTCTAGAAGTTGTCACAACTTCTTCTTCACCTCACTTGCTTTTATAGTAGACTACCTATACACCCCAATGTTTGGTAATGGGGATTTTGGCAATAGATGCATCTCATGTTCCACTTCTCTCTTGGGTGGTAACCCTTTAGGTTCCTAGAAAACATCCTCGTATTCTTGTAACAACTCTTCTAGTTGTTGTTTTGGTTTCGAGTACACCCCTCCATGGATGACTATCCTCTCACTGACTCTTCTATTGATTGATTTTCTCTTAAAAACAATAAAGCATACTTATTTCTAGAACTGGTCATTTTTTGTGCTTCATTTGCACTTATAAGTGAAATTTTTTACTTACGCTTATGTGTCTTGATGTTGAAGGATTTTGCATGGAACGAGTATTAATTACAGGTTGTGCACAATCAGTTATATTTATATTAACACATTACATATTAATATTAATATACATGTATAGTGTTGAAATAATTTACATTTTTATTATATTTAGAATTGTATTATCTTAAACTTGAGTGTTACTTAGATTTGAATGGGCTCTTTTGGATAAAAGGAGTCATTCATGGAGTTTAGTGTAGAGATTTGAGATGCAAAGGAGAAGCGGAGGAAGAGACTTGGGGACATTCACGGAGTTTTAAGGTTGAAGCCAAAATGTGATTTATGGGGCAAATAGGTCACTTGACATTTTCACTATAAATTTTCTTCTAAAAGGTTTTGGAACTTAATATGAGAGAGTGTTTAGAAGGGAGCAAAGAAGCTTTAGTATATTCCCACATATCAACTAATAGTTAAATACTTGGTTCTCATCAATTTCTTCGTTATTACCATCAGAAGCCCCGTCCCACAGCTGACAGAGATCATGTTATTTCTGTTGCTGCATTACAACATAGCAGGCATCGAAACATGTGTTTGCAAGGCGTGCTGACTAAAGACAAACTTGACCAAATATCGCGGCTGCCCAATCAAGAAACTAGGAACTACCGATCTCGTGATGCAAAATCTAGCTATCGCCAGTCCCGTCCAAACAAAATAAAATCTTTCCATAAGTAGTACTACTAATTCAAATATCCTACCTCCTACCTACGTTGACATGGCAAACATTTTTATACTCAATTACAAAAACATGAATGTTACATTTTTGGGATATTTTTCTTATATAGTGATATTCTCCTTAAAAGAAGTTTGAGGTATCAAATTCTTTTTTTGGGGCAAAAAAGGGCGTGCATAATTTATTTATTTATGTATTTTTCAGTTATCTATATATATTTCATTTTTTAAATAATATGTTTGAATGTATTATTTGTTTTAATTTTTTGAAAATCTTAAAATAATTTAAAGATGAAATCTCAACAAATATTTGTTGCATTTGAAATTAAAAGTCCAAATATAAAATAGCTATACTTGAAAATACATAACAATAAGAATATTATGTTTCAATTACTTTATATAATATATAGATATTTTATTGTTGTTATTGTTATTATTTTATTATTTTAAAGTAAATTGCTCATATTGAAATAATTATAATTTAATTCACATGAGCATTAAAATATTTATTTGTGATAAAAAAATTACATTTGAGTATTACTTAATTTCAATAATATTAATGGTAATAAAATTCTTGTTCACTTGGTTTGTTCATTACCAATAGGGTGTTGGAAGACATTATGGGAGGAAATGTAGCACACCTATTAAGAGATTCCTCATGGAAGGGGGTTTCGTTGATAGAGATCACAACATAGGAAACTCTACATCTCATGTCATTAAAACTACCATTGTGTCACTTATCCATTTAAGACATAACGGCTTAATACCATCTTTGGCATGCTTTGCAGAATTTATGCTTCTCAACCTCCCAGAGTCCAACGAGTCAGTCTCGACACTGAACCATCATAGGGAACTACCATCATCTATGAATCCATGCCCTCTACAACATTCATCAGTTATCTAGGATAGCATTTTGGGTACAGAATGCCTTCTTCGGTGGACAATTCTACAACTTGACCTTGTAAAAAATAACATGTGCTTCTTGTAGCATGACAGGCCACTCCAGCTTGCCCTTATTAAAAACTACTTGTGACTAATGCTCGGGTAGGCCACATTAACCTATTATTTATGGTTTTGAATCAAATGTTTACCAACAACTCTTTTTCACCATTAAAAATTCTACCATTTATTTATTTATTTATTTATTTATTTATTTTTTAACTCCATTCACCAATAAAATATTTCATTTAAACTCATTTCATTGATACATTATTATTAGTTTTAAAAAAAATTACCATAAACCTTTTTTTCATTACAAAATAATTTTACAATCCACTCTACACCATGTGCATTTAGTAAAATTAAAACACCAATAAAATCACCCAAAACATTAATTTCTCAACAAACTCAACTACCACTTGGCTTATAAAATAGTGAAATCAAACCCATGTCCTGGTGTGAATATAAGATAAGATCAAAATCTGAAAATATACTTCAATGAACTTTACCATTTGGAATCATTTTGACGTGAGAAGTTTTACTTCACGTAGAATATGGTCACATTGGAGACATTTTGCCAGATACTTTGATGGGATGGGCTTACTTTTTCTTCTTTAGCTCACAACAGGCTTCATAATTGTCTGCAGCGCAAACTATAGCATGATGCAACACTCGAATCTCCCATGAGCGGATCGTCCTTGCTCGATAACACTCAACACTCAAATCTCCCTTTAGCATGATGCAACACTCAACACTCAAAATTTTTTCAGTGCAAAACATTTTTTTTTCACTACAAAATAATTTTTCTATCCACTTTACACCATCTGCATTTGGTAAAATTAAAACACCAATAAAATCACCAAAAACATTAATTTCTCAACAAACTGAACTACCAAAACCATTCACAACTACCACTTCGCTTATAAAATAGTGAAATCAAACCCATGTCCTCGTGTGAATATAAGATCAAAATCTGAAAATATACTCCAATGACCTTTACCATTTGGAATCATTTTGACGTAGGAACTTTTACCTCACGTAGAATATGGTCACATTGGAGACATTTTGCCTGATACCTTGGTGGGATAGGCTTCCTTTTTCATCTATAACATCAGATCTTTAAAGCACAGCAATTGTCATAAGTAACATCTCATGTAGCTTACTTGGAAAGGCTCCCGTTTCATTTGTTGCCACAACTCAGCTCTATAAAACCCAACAAATCTAATCTCGCGAACAGATCTACATAAAATATTAAATTTACTAACAAAAAAATAATTTACCCACATAACACAATCTCCTACCTTATTTATTTATAAAATTCTCACATTTTTCTAGCTTTTCCAATGAAGGACTCTGATACCCTCTGGACCTCTTTATCTAAACCAGACGAGGAGGATGATAGATGGAACTCTGAATTGTAGTGAAATAACTATATATCTATGGTAGTGCCCCTGGAACAAGTGTACTAAGCGGGCCATAAGATAGTCTACCATTGTATTCAAAAGTATAGTAAAGACAATGGTTCGACTACGAAATCTCTTCACAAGTGCTTGGAATCAGCTCTTAAAGAGTTAGAAAGCATTGGCTAAGTGTTTGATAAAAAAATTTAATGTGAATGTGAAGTGATTGACAAAATATTTGCATGCCAAGTATTAATGCTTTCTTATGAAGTGGTTATTGGGATGAAATTAAATAGAGAATGCTATGATCACATTGATAGTGTTCAAATCATTATCATGTTAATAGGGAAAATTTCAATTTTGTGGGTTTGGTTTTTTTGCTTATGTTGTTTATTTATATTTCATAAGAATATGATTTTTCTCAAGATCATATGTATGTAAATTATATCGTATTATTTCTTTTCTCTTCTCTTTCAACTAATTTCAAGCTCAGAATTGGAATTGAATTCTTATTCCCTTTTCTTTTTTTCATTTTTTATGCCGTCGCAGGTTGCCAACGGTTTCATTTGTTTGTATTGCAATGAGGAACGACAACCATTTTCAAGCCTAGAAGCTGTTAGGAATCATATGATCTCTAAAAGCCACTGCAAATTACACTATGGAGATGGAGATGGAGATGGAGATGAAGAAGAAGAAGAAAATAGGCATTTAGATCAGTTTTATGAAACGCAAATAGTGGCTGCACAAAAAGAAGTTGAATTTGAGTTGGGGTTAGGAGGTACTGAACTAGTCATCAAGAGAAAGCCTGAAGATGGAACAACATCAGAGTCAAACAAGATACTTGGTTCTCGTCAATTTCTTCGTTATTACCATCAGAAGCCCCGTCCCACAGCTGACAGAGATCATTTTATTTCTGCTGCTGCATTACAACATAGCAGGCATCGAAACATGTGTTTGCAAGGGGTGCTGACTAAAGACAAACTTGACCAGATATCGCGGCTGCCCAATCAAGAAACTAGGAACTATCGATCTCGTGATGCAAAATCTAGCTATCGCCAGTCTCGTCCAAACAAAATAAAATCTTCCCATAAGTAGTACTACTAATTCAAATATCCTACCTCCTACCTACGTTGACATGGCAAACATTTTTATACTCAATTACAAAAACATGAATGTTACATTTTTGGGATATTTTTCTTATATAGTGATATTCTCCTTAAAAGAAGTTTGAGGTATCAAATTCTTTTTTTTGGGGGCAAAAAATGCATTCATAATTTATTTATTTATGTATTTTCCAGTTATCTATATATATATATATTTCATTTTTTAAATAATATGTTTGAATGTATAATCCGTTTTAATTTTTTGAAAATCTTAAAATAATTATCATGTTAATAGGGAAAATTTCAATTTTGTGGGTTTGGTTTTTTTGCTTATGTTGTATGTATTAAACATAAATTGGCACTCAAGTAGGGGATCTCAATGGTCAAGTATCAAATTATTTTTGAATGTAAACAACTTGATGATAATTATTTATTGTTTGACTATGAAATTGTAAAAGATTCAACCCATGGGTAATTGTGGATCATCCTGAAACCCTCTTTCCTTTAAGGATGTTGTTCAACGTTGTCAGTGTAATTCAATCACTTCAAACCCTTTATGCCTAATGATACTATTATGGAGAGATTCAAAGAGGTTCTCAAGTTGGTGGTTACACATTTGCTTTCGTTTTACCAACCCTCTTTGCTAATCTATATTTTCAATGGTTTATAGCCTTCTACTTAATATTTTCAAGGATATACAAATAAAATAGAGAAAATTTGAGCACTGTAGAAACCCATGAACCACATGCCTCACTTCTTTGTACTTGCATACATTTTCAATTCAAAGAATGAGAGCAGAGAAGCCCCATGTTCCAGCTAGGCTTTCTCTCAAAAGGGTTTCTCGATATATAACTCGTGTCAATTTTGGTTTGTGAAATTTTATTTTCTTGATGTATATTTTTTTTTAATTATAATTTGCATGCATACAGAATAAACAATAATTAATAGATCCAAAAATCTAAGGAAAATAAACCCTCATAATGTAGATTTCAGATTTTATAATATATTTTAGTAGATCTGTTATGAAGAATTGTCATGTCGAATATCCATGGTAGTTTATGGTTCATATTGTATCAACACAGGTTTCTCTAGGTATACTAGGGGGATTTGCGTGGGATCCATATCAATTAAGCCAAAATTCACAAAACATTAATCATGGCCAAGAAATCTGTGAATAACCATCCTAATCCCTCCAAGGAGAGGTTTTCATGAAAAGAAGCACAAGTTGTAGATATAAAATATATTGTGAGCCTCATGGAATCCCTAACCAATAAGATCAATATTCGGAGAAGAATGGGGTTCCTCAATTACAGGGGAGATCAAGATATCGAGAAGAAATAACGGAGTTGAAGAAGGAACCCAAAAAGAAATTAACCTAGTTTAAGTGATGTGAACCATTCATAATCCCTATGTTGTAGCTCTAAGATGGTAATGGTCAATTGATCATGCCAGAGCATCTAAGATAATTGTTTTGGGGTTTTGGGTTTTGGGTTTTTATGGAGGACCAATACATAAAACAACTTATAAGAATGATGTATTTAACCCTTTAGATAGTACTAATAGATAATCAAAGGGTTGTTATTTAACTCAATGCAGTGATTTAAATTGACAAAATGTACAAAAAGAACTGTAAGGAGATATGATTACTTTAAATTTCAGTTAGAAAGATAAATCATCATAAGTGGGAAAGCCTTTGACCAATGTTCAAAAGTTAAACAAAACATGCTTAAAATTACATAAGATACTGACAATTTTATGATTTAGAAGGAGCCTTTTAGACAAACAATCCAATATCTCAATCTCTTTATAATAATAACTTCAGAAGGAATTTTAAGAATAATTGCAACACATTTATTCTTACCTAATATCTTTGTAAAACTTAAACATACGCAAAACGAACAGAGTGAATGAAACACATGAAAGACTTATGAAAGATAATGAGACTGTATGAGATCAAATTCAAAATCCTTTGCTTTATTATCAGTGATCTAGAAAAAGTTTGTACATCGGTTCTTACAAAATTTCTTATGGAAGAGTTCGACCCTTGATAACTCAGAAATATAGTTATTTATACTAGCTTAGGACTAGAAAAAATATCTTAAAATATCTTAAACTAATTTACAAAAATAACTTGATATAAAATAGGAAATATGAATTATTGCATGACTTGTCCCTATTTTGATTTAGAATGTTGGTAACTGTTCATGGTTGTTCCTAGATGTGTTGATGTGTTGTATGATTCATCCTTTTTCCTGTTTGGATAAAAGGCTAATCAATTATTTCACACAATTGATTCCATTTATCACCAGATGGAATTTCCAGATTTACCATCATTCTATAAACCTCATCAACGTCAGTGTACTTTTCAGAGGTTGGTTTTACTAGAAAGAGGTTTTTGACGTCATATCTGATGATTAAATCTGGCTCCAATGCTTCCAAAAATTCCTTCCTTGTAATCTGTTCCCTTCATTCGTGCAAACTATGCTTTATCAATAGCAATATTATACAACTTTTCACTGTAACTTTCTAGTTTTATTAACTGATCATTAACAGATGTTAATTGTGGCAACCCTTTCTTACTTAACCTACAGAACTTTGAATGAAACATTTGGACATCAATGTCCAAAGCTTTACATTTGGTTTCCAGCTGAGTCAGTAGGTTCTTCTTCTATAGGACTTTCTTTATCTCTAAAATGGTACCTGTCCTATCAGTGATATTTATTTCCTGTAGCTCTTCCTTGCTTTTAGAATTCAATACCTTGATCATAGATGTGGCTTCTTTAGGCTTTGTATCCAAGACTTCCTTTCGAATTTCTATCTTAGTCATGCATTTCTCAATTAGTTCCTGTTGTTCAAAAATAATTTTAACAAAAGGCCATATTATGAAACAAAGTTAGAAATATTAAACCAAATGTCTTCTTTGGCTTGGGTCAAGGTATCTGCCATGAATGTTTGATCTTCTAACTATTTGACTTTCTTCTCAAGCCGATGTGTCCTTTTCATCTCTTCGAAATACATTGTATCATTTTTTATCTTGTTATTTTCCAAAGCCTGAAACTTCTGAACCAACTTGTCATATTGTTGCTTTTATGCTTGCAGCTCCTATGACAAATTTGCATTTTTTGCTGCTAGGGAAGTTTCATTACCTATAAAAGATGAACTGGGTTCTGCTCCAGTGATGTGAGTTACGGTAACAAGCACTATGGTCAGTTGTAAGGCTTCCTTCTCTTTAAGTGGTTTCTCAATCTGTTCCTCCATTGTTTTAATCTGCATATTCTGCTAAAAAATAAGCTTTAACAAATCGTTTTATTTTTCACATTTTCTGCCATCTCCTTGGTCTGTAGGTCCTTAGTAGATGGAAACTTTAATTTTTTCCTGAGAGCTAAAATATCTACATTCTTCTTTTTCAGAATCACCTCCACTACCTTGCAATCCTTGGGATCATACCCAATCTTTACAATAAGTTCTGCCAGCGTTTTTAACTTATTGTCTTTAGCTATTGATGATAGTTTCTCTATCTTAAGTTGAGACTGAGTATTAGATAAAGTTGTTCTTAGTTTAGAAAGTGTCACGACAGTGGTGGTCATTTTTGAGAATAACATTTCTCCTGATTGCGTGTGCATGTCCATTTGATCTATAGGGTGAATCTGATTTGCATCAAAGGAGAAAATTTTCCTTTTGTAGTCATCAATTGACTTAGGAAATGGAACTTGAGCCTGTAGGAAGGCCAATTGCATCCTCCCTTTCTCACTGTCAAAGGCAGAGGGAAGTCTGTGTTGTGATGTAGATGTCTGCTTCCAAAATTGGATGTACATATGAGCCTTAAGAGTCTCATTATTCTCCTTAATCTCTCTTTATTTAGAAAATCTATTGACATCTCCAGCAGTGTTGGCCTCTGTAGATTGGATTATTTCCATAGGTTTCGAAAAAGAATAATTGGGATCTGTCATCCCTATTCTTGAGGCTTCTTCTTGATCTCCAAGATCAATAAAGTCTAGTTTCCTGCTACCTGATGACATAATCAATCCTATGTTTAGATTCTTTGGCTGAATAATGAAATCTTTAACTAGGTTTGTATCAAATGTAGTCTCCTCCGTAGTCCTCTTTAGTGGATTTGTCTTTGTCACTAAAGTGTTCACGTGTGGTGTTGAAATAATATTTTCATATGATTCCTGTAGAGTCCCTTCAGACCACTCCTCCTGGTTCGTGTATTTCTCTAATTCAGGTCTAGGAGTGTGGTTGTATGGTGTAGACTTCAGTTGAATTCTTAATGTTGAAATGATCCCAAAAGGATCATAAGACCAAGTAAAACTAAGCTTGGTGTTCATCTATTTTGACAGTTGATCAACTTCCATACCTGCAGACCTGGTATTGCAAATAAAGGATCCTATCTGGGCCTTGATCTTGAATTATGACTTCTTCTTGGCTGAAACAAAATGCAGCTCATCCATGTCAATCTTTTGCCTTATGTATTCCAATGAGAAAATTCTCATTATCACATACTTAGGTAGTTTGTAGGGAGCTAACTCACTGCCATAGACTTTGATCTCAGTATAATTCTGGTATAAGTACCAGTCACATCTCTTTGTCTGATAAGATAAGTGCATAGTCTTTTTTATTTCTTCATTAATCCTGGGTTCTGTCTGACTGTTGATAAGTTGAAGAACTGGATGAATGAAAAAGTCAATGAAGTTTGAAGAGGTACACTTTGTTGAATTGGCTTTGAATAACTCTGTCCAATAGATCGTTGATTGATCCATCCCTCGATCATCCTGCTTCTGAAGTTGAATATGCAATAAATCACCTCTCTGAAATAAAAACATATGAATAATCACAAAGGGGTATCTGAATACTCCTTGAGTACTGAAATGGATTAGTTGTTCATGAATATTATCATCCAAGAATATTAGTGGATTTCTTTTAGGCATTTTGGCATCTTCAGATAAGAAAATATAAAAAATAGCAGTTCTCTGTGGAAAGGTGAGTTTGTTGTAAAGATCAAGGAGGGTTGATCTGGAAATCACCCTTTGAGTGATCTCAGTTAAAGAATTATTGAATGGAGGTATTACAGACTCATGTGCTGCTGTGTGTCTATGTTATTTTAGGCAACCGATCGATCAAATTGCAAAATATACAGACACTGGAAAATGGAAAACGGCAAGAGAAACATAGTAAGCAAATACTAGAATACAACAATTAATAAGGAGTTCACCCTATCCTCTAGGACAGTGTCTCCAGTCCCGCTGTCAGTGGTGCCTTCTTTTATTGTGTCTTTAAAGCAGAGAATTATAATGAGGAGCTCAAATTGAGTCTCCTAAAACATAACAATATTGGGTAGGGTGGTTCTTGGATCCCCCAAGCCACTAGAGTAAACAGACTCTTTTCCTTACTAGAATTTGACCTTTCTGGTCTTTAATGGGAGGAGCCCAATATGGTACTCGATTCCCGATAGATCCCCTCAGAGATGGCTTGAATCTCTCAAGCTCTCTGGTTCTCGACGCTGCCTTTGGTCAGCTCGGCCCTCTATCTTTCTGCTTTTTGCTTCACTGTCTTTTTTCTTTTCTGACTCTATCTTCTTCTATCTAGTTCTTCCTCTCGGTGCTCTCTCTCTCTCTCTCTCTCTCTCTCTCGATCTTTTCTGTTCTCTGATCATGGCTTCAAATTCAATCAATCTCATGATTGCTTGATTCCCCTTCCACCTCCGTCGGATCGCCTGCTGTTGTTCACTTGGAATTCCATGTCTCTGCGTCATGGTCATCGGCTCACAAGTAGTGGCCACTTGTCCTCTTGCGAACTATGCCAGCTTTTCCTCGTCGCTTCAGTTCTTCGGTTACATCGTGGAATGAGTCATCTGCCACCTCAGTGGTCAAATCGAACCTCAAATCCTTGTAGATCTCGGCTTAATCCCCTGTCGAATCTGGTTCTTTCATCAAGTGTGTTTTCAGCGTTAGATCTGGAGCCCCCAGTTCCAACGTCATTAGCACATTTCACACGGTAGGCTTACTCAACAATTAGCGCACGATGAGCGGCGATTTTCTCTCTCCCTCTCCTGCCATGGGTCGGGCGCTGAATGGAATCGCTAGGTTTCAGCCAAAGCCGCTTACTGCCAAAGCGTGCTCCCGATATACCATTGATTTTGGAGCATGGGTCCCACCTTTAGCCTTTAGCGCTTTCGCCACGGTTTTACCGGCTTCCATTCGACCGAGCGCTTCGGGGCCTTTCCTTCTCGAGGGGTTTTTCCCAGCATCAGAAACTGCCTCCTTTTCCTGATTCAGGCTTCCCAAGTGCTAGTTTTGCCTCCTACGCAGTCTCCATGGGCCTCAATCAGCGTGCTTTGACCGAGGTCCTCAACATTCCACGCTGGTTGCCAACTGCCACTATTCAAAGTTTTTTCTAATTGCTCTATGCTCTTGAATTCGAAGTTTGTCCTGATCTGATACAGTCATGGTACTTTGATTATTCTTCATGGATCCAATTCGGATCACGGCCTTCCCATTGAAAAAGATTTTGGACCACCAAAAGTTGGTTTTCAAGCATCGACTAAGTGAGGGTACTGCTGTCTCACTTGTCTAATCTCAATCCACTTTGCACTCCTCAGCTTTGAACCCTTGAGCCCTACTCTGAGGTACTCAACATCTCCTATGCGCGTCATCCTCACCTTCCTATATAGAACTGTGTCTTCCTGTAATTCATTAACATATTCAAGTAGCAGGTCATTAATAAAAGGCAATTGACTCTGCTCTTCAGGATCCTCAATTAGAGAGGGTTCAAGCAATCTTAAGCAATCTGCATTTATGACTGAGTAGATGTACATGTAAGCTAGTAGATCAAGGCAAAAAGCATTTTCACCAATCTTCTCAAGTATTTTGAAAGGTCCATACCTGATAGGCTTTTGCTTTTTACCTTCACCTTGCATCCTGTCCTTGCTGATGTACAACCAGACTTGGTCACCAACTTGGAAACTATGCTCCATCTGATGCTTGTCATGCCTTGCCTTGTATTTGGCTTGGCCCTTTTCTAGCTGTTCCTGTACTGCCTGGTGGATCTCCTGGATTTGTTCAATGAACCCAGTTGCCCTGTCCACATCACTATGTCCCTCGACTGAGGTATATTTACCAAAGACAAAATCCAAATGAGACCTTGGTGTGAAACCAAAACAGGTCTCAAAAGGAGATCTCCATGTAGAAGAATGTTTTGCTTTGTTGTAAGCATGTTGCACATAACACAAATGTTCATCCCAAAGCTTAGGATGTTTACTGCAAGATCCTCTGAGTAACTGGATCACTGTCCTGTTAACTACTTCTCTCTGGCCATCAGTTTGTGGATGAAAAGATGTGCTTTTCTTCATTTTGGTGTCCATCAGTTCCCAGAGACTTGACCAAAGCTTCACCACAAATCAAGTGTCTCGATCAGATACAATGGAAGTGGGTAATCCAAAATGAACCCATACATGTTCAAAGAACAGTTTTGCGGTTTGTTCAGCTGTAATCTATTTATTACAAGGTATCAAAATACACATTTTCCTGAACCTATCCACAACAACACATAGATAATCATGACCTTTCCTCGATTTAGGCAATCCTCCAACAAAATCCATGGAAACACTTTCCCAAGGGTGAGAAGGTACTAGTAATGGAGTGTACAAGCCTAGTTTTCTCTTGTCGGACATGATTTTAACACACAGTACACCCTCTTACATATATAGAAACTGTCTCATTCATTTTTGGCCAATAACAAAATCTTTGCAGTTGTGCAACTGTTTTACTTACCCCAAAATGACCTAATATCATAAAAGTGTGTGCTTCTCTAATTATCTTTACTCTCTCAGTTTGTGGAATGCATAAATTCCCACAATGATATAAGAGTCGGTCCTTTACATGATAATCCAATTCTTCTACTCTTTTGCGTTGACTTAAAGTTGCATATACATATTTAAAGTCTATATCTTGAGCATATTGTTCAATGTAGCTTTCATGTAGCACAAAATTATGCTTAAGTATAGTATATGCATTTATAATATTTCTAAATAATATAACTGCAACTTTATTGTGTATGCCCTTTTTATATCTCATGACTAAATGAAACTGTTGTAGAAAACCCATCCATCTATAGCGCCTTGATTGCTGCAACTTAGTTTGGGAGTGTAGATATTGAAGTGGTTGATGATCAGTACGTATTACTGTCTCTTTTCCCATTAAGTAATGTTTCCACTTTTTCACACTCTGAACTAATGCATACAATTCTTTATCATATGTAGGATAGTTAACTATTGCAGGATTAAAAGTCTCAGAATGATAACATATGGGTTTACTGTGCTGTGTTAACACTGCTCCCATGGCATAGTCACTGGCATCTGTTTGGATCTCAATAATTGTAAGATTGATGGTTTTACAGAGGCAAAGTGTTCCAAGTTGCATCTAAAGCTTAACTTGAAGATAAAAAAGAAAGATATAAAGAAGAAGAATCTCACGGCCACTAATTCAAGTAACCGGGTTGAAAATAGCTCGGACGTGGATGAGAATATCATCTATACATCAATGCAGAAGGAGGTGAACCTAAGTAGCCTTCAACAACAAGAAGAGAAGGAAAAATTACCAAACTATTCCACATAAAGATACAAGTCAAGAAGAGAAAGATTGATGCTTTATTTGACTTGGGATCACAGGAAAATATCATTGTGGCAAAGAAAGTCAACGAATTGGGATTGGAAGTTCATGATCATACAAGCCCATATCCATTAGGATGGGTGCAATGTTCTAGAAGTTGTCACAACTTCTTCTTCACCTCACTTGCTTTTATAGTAGACTACCTATACACCCCAATGTTTGGTAATGGAGATTTTGGCAATAGATGCATCTCATGTTCCACTTCTCTCTTGGGTGGTAACCCTTTAGGTTCCTAGAAAACATCCTCGTATTCTTGTAACAACTCTTCTAGTTGTTGTTTTGGTTTCGAGTACACCCCTCCATGGATGACTATCCTCTCACTGACTCTTCTATTGATTGATTTTCTCTTAAAAACAATAAAGCATACTTATTTCTAGAACTGGTCATTTTTTGTGCTTCATTCGCACTTATAAGTGAAATTTTTTACTTACGCTTATGTGTCTTGATGTTGAAGGATTTTGCATGGAACGAGTATTAATTACACGTTGTGCACAATCAGTTATATTTATATTAACACATTACATATTAATATTTATATACATGTATAGTGTTGAAATAATTTACATTTTTATTATATTTAGAATTGTTTTATCTTAAACTTGAGTGTTACTTAGATTTGAATGGGCTCTTTTGGATAAAAGGAGTCATTCATAGAGTTTAGTGTAGAGACTTGAGATGCAAAGGAGAAGCCGAGGAAGAGACTTAGGGTCATTCACGGAGTTTTAAGGTTGAAGCCAAAATGTGATTTATGGGGTAAATAGGTCACTTGACATTTTCACTATAAATTTTCTTCTAAGAGGTTTTGGAACTTAATATGAGAGAGTGTTTAGAAGGGAGCAAAGAAGCTTTAGTATATTCCCACATATCAACTAATAGTTAAATATTCTTACCAAGCACTTGGCAAGAAGGAAGTTTGATGAATTCAAAAGTAGACCTGGATTGGTACATAATTCCTTCCTTACTAAGAAGAAGCTTTTAGAATTATTGCTTGAATAGGAATCTCTAAATAAGTTTAGTGTGAACAAAGAAGATGTCATTTCAAATATTTTGGAAAAAGCAAATTTAAAATAGTAATTTTATTTTAGAATTGACTTAATAAAAGAAAGTGAACCTTCGCTGAAATAAGTCTATAAAACTATATTTCATGCATCCATGACATGGAATAGGAGTAAACTAAAAAATATATTAGGGCTTTGGTCTTGGGAGAAAGTATAAAGATAGGTAGAGATAGTGGTTTTCACACAAACTAATGGAGAACCAAGGAAAGATGCAATTTTGACAATGCATGCTTGCGTATAGATATCGCACAATTTTGTACAATCATATGGAACAATTTCATATAGTCATATAAACATGCCATACATAGAAACTGTTAAATAAATCGAGCACAAATTTAATATTGTTTTTAGTAGATTGTCTCTAAAGCAAGTGTTTCAAGCTCAATTTAGAGTGAGTTTTAACATACCTGCAACGTTCTTTTTTAATAAATAATTTTAATTTTTTTTTAGAAGAATGAAAATTAATTTAGAATAATTACCTATATATATGAGAAATTGATTTATATATTAATATATATTCAATTAAAATATTAAAAAAAATAAAACTTAAAAAAACATATTTTCAATTTACTTAATTTAGTGGAATTTAAAAAAAAAACATTCCACTAGATGTTGCACATAACACAAATGTTCATCCCAAAGATTAGAATGTTTACTGCAAGATCCTCTGAGTAACTGGATCACTGTCTTGTTAACTACTTCTCTATGGCCATCAGTTTGTGGATGAAAAGATGTGCTTTTCTTCAGTTTTGTGTCCATCAGTTCCCACAGACTTGACCAAAGCTTCACCACAAATCAAGTGTCTCGATCAGATACAATGGAAGCGGGTAATCCAAAATGAACCCATACATGTTCAAAGAACAGTTTTGCAGTTTGTTCAGTTGTAATCTGTTTATGACAAGGTATCAAAATACACATTTTGCTGAACCTATCCACAACAACACATAGATAATCATGACCTTTCCTCGATTTAGGCAATCCTCCAACAAAATCCATGGAAACACTTTCCCAAGGGTGAGAAGGTACTAGTAATGGAGTGTACAAGCCTAGTTTTCGGTTGTCGGACATGCTTTTAGCACACAGTACACCCTCTTACATATATAGAAACTGTCTCATTCATTTTTGGCCAATAACAAAATCTTTGCAACTGTGCAACTGTTTTACTTACCCCAAAATGACCTAATATCATAAAAGTGTGTGCTTCTCTAATTATCTTTACTCTCTCAGTTTGTGGAATGCATAAATTCCCACAATGATATAAGAGTCGGTCCTTTACATGATAATCCAATTCTTCTACTCTTTTGCCTTGACTTAAAGTTGCATAAAGTCTATATCTTGAGTTTATTGTTCAATGTAGCTTTCATGTAGCACATAATTATGCTTAAGTATAGTATATGCATTTATAATATTTCTAGATAATATATCTGCAACTTTATTGTGTATGCCCTTTTTATATCTAATGACTAAATGAAACTGTTGTAGAAAACCCATCCATCTATAGTTCCTTGATTGCTGCAACTTAGTTTGGGAGTGTATATATTGAAGTGGTTGATGATCAGTATGTATTACTGTCTCTTTTCCCATTAAGTAATGTTTCCAATTTTTCACAGTCTGAACTAATGCATACAATTCGTTATCATATGTAGGATAGTTAACTATTGCAGGATTAAAAGTCTCAGAATGATAACATATGGGTTTACTGTGTTGTGTTAACACTGCTCCCATGGCATAATCACTGGCATTTGTTTGGATCTCAAATGGTCTTTGCAGATCAGGCAGTGCTATTACAGGTGTTGTACTAATCTTTTCCTTCAAGGTTTCAAAGGCTTTTTGATGTTTGCCTCCCCACTGAAATACCTTGTTCAATCCTGTTAAATCATGTAAGGGAGTTGCAATTGAGGAAAAGTTAGAAATGAACTTCCTCCAATACTGTGTTGCCCCTAAGAAGCTTCTCACTTCTGTAGAAGGCTTGGGTTTAGGCCAATTTACAATGACTGCCACCTTAGAGGGATCTATTTTCAATACACCACACCCTACTATATGACCCAAATAATTCAGAGATGTTTTGCCAAATTCATATTTTGAGAGTTTAACATGAATTTTTTCTCTTTTCAAAACATCTAGTATCTACTTAACATTCTTTAAGTGTTCTTCCCACGTTTTACTAAAAATCAGAATGTCATCTAAATACACAATAATAAAATCATCAAGAAAAGGTCTGAGTACATCATTCATTAATCTCATGAAAGTAGCGGGAGCGTTAGTTGAGCCAAAAGGCATAACCAGCCAATCATACAATCCCTTCTTTATTTTGAAAGCAGTCTTTCATGCATCTTGTTCTGCAACTCTGACCTGATGGTATCCACTGTGCAAGTCTAGCTTGGTGAAAAAAAATAGTTTCCTTAAATTGATCTAAAATATCATCTATGTGAGGAAGGGGATAACGATTTTTTATTGTTATCTTATTGAGTTCTCGGTAATTAATGCACATTCTCCACGAGCCATCTTTCTTTCTCACCAAAATGAATGGTGACCCACATGGTGATGTACTAGGCCCGATAAATCCCTTCTCAAGCAACTCCTGCACCTGCTTCTTGATTTCATCATTCTCTAAAGCAGAAAACCTGTACATTCTAATGTTAGGCAAAGGAGCATCTTGCTGCAAAATAATAGCATGTACTATTTCCTTTTTGGGTGGCAGACCTTTAGGTTCTTGAAACAAGATATCATACTCTGGAACAACCTTTTCTAAATCATCTTGTTGTTTAGCATTATAGCCCTCAAATACATTCGCTTTACTAGGTTTATTTTCCTTTATAACCATCCGTAAGAATTGTTTGCATGAATTTATCATTCTTTTCATCTGCCCTAAGTTTATGAGAATATAACTATTCTTCAACTTATGATCTCTTACAAAGTATTCGATTCCATCTTTAACAAGTAGATACTTGTTCTCAGCTCTATAGAAAATAGCTTTTCTATCATACAAGTAAGGACTTCCTAAAACAATTCCACATATATCCAGAGGAATTATGTCTAACTCAACCTCATCTACAAATGATGACCCAAAAGAAAACTTGAGTTTGCATTGTCTAGTCATTTGTAGTTGTGCTTTATCATCCAACCATCCTAATTGGTATGGTTTCTTGTGAGGTGTAGTTGCTAATCCCAATTTCTTTACAATTGCTTCAAAAATTAAATTTACTTGTGAGCCACTATCAAACAAAGTATCAATCTTTTGATGTTTGTAAATAAATCGAATATGGAAAAGCTCATGTCTTTTTCTCTCATTTTCTTCATCAGTAATAGATTGTGCAGAATTACTAGTAGATGCTTCAGAATTCTTACCTTTTATTCTTGTGGCTGCAATGTTTGTTTCATCTCCTGAGTCTGACCCCAAATCTTTCTGAATAGCTACAACAGTCTTCTTCTTATTACCCTTGAACTTCTTAGGTCTTAGCTCTGGATGCAGAATCCAACAATGCTCATCATCATGCCCATCCTTTTTACAGTGAGTGAATGAAGCTTTGATTTTCTATGCAATGTTAGCCTTCCTTGCTTTCCACTTCTGCCTTCTTTTCTCCTTTATCTTGCTTGCAGTGGGTTGGGATGGTTCCCCAACTTATGGATTTCCATTCTTTCCTCTAACTTCTAGATGAGTAGCTTGTATAGATACCTCATCTATACTTGTGGGATTAAACATGAGGATGGTGTGCCTCATGTAGCTGTGTAGACCACCAATGTACTCCGAAAGAGTTTCAAGTGAGTCTAATGAGATTCCTAGAATCAATTCTCTCTTTCTAAATTCTTGAGTGTACCGTTGCACATTTTTCCCTTTCAACTGTCGAAAAGTCTGCCAACTCATCATGGTTTGTTGCATGGAGGCCAATGGATAGAACTGATTTTTGATCGCAGACACAAATTCACTCCAGACAGAGATGGTCTTACCATGTCTTTTCATGTCAGCTTGGGTTCTGCCTTCCCACCAAACCAAGGCGTGGGGTTGCCAGCTAAATATTGCTCTTGTCTAAGTCGATGTTCTGCACTCTGCAATACACATCAATTTGTCTAATCTAATTTTCCAACTTTTCTGCATTTAACTCTCCATCATATATAGGAAAATCAAATTTAACATCTAGCTGAATCAAAGATGCTTTCTTGTTATGTACAGGACTATTAGGAGGTGTGAGAAAGCTTTCCTCTTTCCCTTTTCCTTTTGAGTGGTCATGGAAGTGTGATTCATCTTCTCCTTTTTCTTGTTTAGAGCCTGATGAGTCTTCATCCTTGTGTTTTCTAAAGTCCTTATACATTTCTTCTACCATGGAATTTATGGCCAGGAAGCTTTCTATGAATTGAGGGTCTGGTCCCATAGAACCTTCCTCTGACATTGTCTTCCGAGGATAGACTCTCCCAATTTTAGGATTAGTTTCGACCAACTCTCCTTCTCCTAATTTGAGCTTTGATCTAGTGAGCATTCACAGCTAA